>JAKKPZ010000720.1:0-19408 GCA_022814885.1 Ditylenchus destructor | reverse complement strand
TCTGACGGCAGAAACCGAATGGAAGTCGCAATTTCGCAAAGATTTGACTATAAAAAGCGGTACATTCCTGGCCAAACGAAAGATATTTACGATGTTTCCATAAAAACGTACACAATCCAATCCGCTACACCAACTCGGGAAAAGGTGTATATTTTGAACGACACCTGGCTGGAAGCACTCAAGTTCCTCAAATTTCCGCAGTGGTCAAAAGCACTTTTTGTTTCTCGTCAGATCGCTGGAGTGGTTCAAAGAAACATCTCGCGCTTGCCATGTTTTGTAATCGATAGTGCTACCATGTCTGAGGTTTGTATTGAACATTTGTGATTATAAAATCGGCTCAAGAGATAGAGTCTACGAATTACCGTTTCAGGTGATGTCGGCGGTATCTTTCGTTTCATTCGGTGACAAAATTGGTTACAAAATTGGTTGGGGGATAACTGGGGGAGAACCAACTGGGGGGTTTTTTCGCTGGATTCGTATTTCACATTAAATCGGATTAGGCTTAAGCTCCCGAACAACCCTTATGTTAGGCTAAACAACCCTTATAAGGCGCCAAACAAGCCATTAGGCTTAAGGGGACGCTGTGCCCGCCTAAGGGACTTAGTCTTAGACTTAAGCTCCCGAACACCCCTTATAAGGCGCCATAATGGGCGAAAACATCGAATGCGGAGCAAAAAACTGCATTTTTGGGTAAAATAACGGTTTTATAAAAAAAAGCCAACTGTGGGGAGAACCAACTGGGGGGTAAACGTTTCCCCCCAGTTATCCCCCCCAGTTGGTTCTCCCCCAGTTATCCCCCCCAGTTGGTTTTCCCCCAGTTAGGGTGATGTCGACAAAATTACCGAAAACGGAAAAAAGCGTCTCTCTTGATGCTCCGGCGAATGTGCAGTGCGAAGATGCCGTGATTGGCCTAAGCAGAAATAATTGGTATACGAACGCTCATGTTTATGATTGTACCTGTGTCGAGATGCGTTTGCGCGGTGCGGCGCGTGATGTGCAACAATTCTTCCAAGAGCCATATATCTTCTCCGCTCAACTTCGCAGACAGAACGAGACTTCCTGGGCTGCTCTGAAATATTTTGTCAAATTTCTTTACTATCCTGCGATGTATATCAAGGTGAGAGATATAGCGTTGAAATGGAACCTGGTTCACGAATCAGACTTTCTGTGTCTGTGAATGTTTGTATTATTTGCACCAATTTCAAAATTGTTTCTGCCCAATTAAACGTCATAAATAATGGATTAAGGCCAGTTTTTTGTATAAAATGTATTAAGTATACAACACTTAGTTAGTATTTAGTTAATTATTAGGTTGGAAACTAAGTTTTGAGACTCGAGGCAGGGTTTTTTAGCGGAAAATCGAGGGTCCGGAAAATTTGCCGATTTCACCTATATAGGGTTTTTTGATGTGGGGAATCCGAATTTGAGGTTATTTTTGACGTGGGTTTACCCCACAGGGGTAAATGCCCCTAATAAGGCCCCCCATATACGGTATTGCGCATTTTAAGCAGGTTTCGGCGATTTCAAGCCACTTTCGGCCGAGAGTTTTGGCACTCGGGGGACAAAAATGACCATTTCTGGCACGTAAATGACCATTTTTGGCACAAAAGTGATTTCTTTTGGCATAAAATGCCGTTAGATTAAAAAATCCATGTTTTCGTGGTAGGACCAAGCAAAAACTAATTTCAAATTTAAACTCAGCGCACTCGAAAACCCCCCAAAAATATGTTTACCTATAATTTTTAAACGAAAATAAAAGGACGACAAATTCGGTCCTGACACGAAAAGTGGGCAGAACGCCAGAAACTGGTACTACAGTATGCCAAATGCCAAAACTGACCTCAAAATCAGAATCAGCGCACCCGAAAACCCCCTGGTGCAAAAAATCACGGTCCAAAATGGCCAAAAATCAGAAATGGGCAGAACGCCAGAAACTGGTACTACAGTATGCCAAATGCCAAAACTGACTTCAGATTCGTGATCAGCGTACCCGAAAACCCCCGAGTGCCAAAAATCTCGGCCGAAAGTGGCTTGAAATGGCCGAAACCAGCGTAAAATGCACAATACCGTATATGGGGGGCCTTATTAGGGGCGTTTACCCCCTGTGGGGGTAACCGTCAAATTTCTTTACTCTACTATCCTGCGATGTATATCAAGGTGAGAGTTATAGCGTTAATTGGAAATGCATTGGTTCATGAATCAGACTTTCTGTGTCTGTGAATGCTTGTATTATTTGTAGGCATCGGCGAATCCGAGTCCGAGTCTCCTTTCGCTGTGTGCACAAAGCCTATACTTAAACCATCGTTTTGGTTATCACATACTATTTCTATCTCTCTTTCTTTGTAAAAATATAATGCCGAAAAAAGAATATTCCAGCGTCCTGCCTTTATCAAGCATCGCTTCGTTAAAAGCTGGGAAAAGATGTATCTACGTCTCTACCCTACGAATACAATGGATTGTTATTTATTAAAATTTAATGAAAAACAATCCAACCAAGTTAACAAAAAAATTGCAAGATTTCTGCAGACACATCCGGTCAAACCTTGTACAGCGCCTCGCCGTGGGTACCAAGAAAAGAATTGACAGAATTCGCAGAAAAGGAGTGATCGAGAAACAGTAAATGTGTATATAGTTACTATTGACCTTTGTCTATAATACTTACTGTATTATACATTTTGTTCATTTGCACATAGTAAAATTTTTTAGAAAAAACACGAGTGCAGATTTTTTCCCCACCCTTTAATGTCTCTCTTTATAATTTTCAAAAACAATTTTAAAAACAAATATTCCTCTAAGGTAAACAAATACCAAAGTAATGACAAGTTTGGTCGTTACAGAAAATTCAGTTTGGATGTGTTGTCTTTGATGTTCATTTACTTATCTGATATGATAAATTGGTAAAAAAATAAATATCCGCTCTCTATACCATAAATCGCTCTGCCATAACCACTCTCTATGCCATAACTGCTCCTAGATTTCATACCTGTGATCAGATTTCGAAAAATTTCTTAACCCTAATCGAATTTGCATGTGAGCTCAGCTTGTTAATCTGAGTAACACAGTCATCTTTATCAATGAACAGAACTGTCGGAATTTTATAACTGTCTTTTTTTACAGGATCGTTGGATATAGACGGATTCAACAAATCACTGTCTTGGCTTGAGCGAAATGTTCGCGCGAACTCGATTCACTTCCCAGAGCATATTGACTTTGAAAACGAAAATATTTACGAACCAATCGTTCATTTTCTGCTGGATACGTCGTGGAAATGCGCCCGCCAGGAAGTTAACTTCAAGTGTCTATGCAATTTGGGTTCGCTTGTGCTGGCTTTGATAAAGGTGTTACTTTTTATTATTGCATTGATATTTCAAATTCGCTAAATTGACATTGTAATGTATTGAGTAGGTGATTTAAATTTCCGACAGAAATTTCATTAATTATTTTTTGTGTTTTCAGAAATTTCGATCTGTTTCTTTCGTTCGAAACGACGTTCCAACGTTTACTGCCTCCACATATGGTGACAGTGAAACAATGAGTCTTCTGCTCTTGGATCCGGATGTAATGAAACTAAATTCTGATGATTCACAAGACGTTAATGAGTACTTAATTTCCAATGGAGACAACCGAATGCAAATTGAAATTATCAAAGGTCGAAAGCAAGGCATTCATGGATGCCAGGATAATGATTATCGGAATATTAAATATCACGACCATGGGTCGCATTCGTTCCATATTTATGTGAAAGTGTATACGGTTTAGTACATTATATTAATGCGAAAACTAAACTCGATTTAAATTCGATTTCGTATTACAATATTAATATTTTTAATACGCAAAAATTCATATGTTATTTTGACATTGAATACATTTTCTGAATAAAACTATCTTAATCATCATTTTGTGTGAAATGTTTGTAAACTTACTTAGAACGTGCTCTGAAATTTGAGTAATTTGAAGACGTTGTAACATTTCGTGGAAAAATTTTTGGTCGCTAGCACATGACTTTTTTTTGCTTGCAATGTTTCTCGTAATGCCAATTGAAAAAATTATTTGAAAGTTTCCAAACACCAAAATGTCCGTCAGTGGTGTAGGACATACGTATGCCGTTATCAAATTTTGCATTTTAAAACTTTTTTGGGGTTTTTTGATGAGCTGATTGCGAATTTTTATAAGTTTTTCCACATATCCAAAAATGGATTTAAATAGTAAATTAATTTTTCGGCAAAAACTGGTCATTTTATCACACAAGGGCGGGAATTGGAATGCAAAATTTAATTATCCCATGTTTCTCAATTTACGGTCAATTTACCGTAAATTGATTACTTACGGATGATATCTTCTAATTAGTCGGTGTGTTTGAGAACTGCTGGATCTGTGTAGTTGCTCTGGATGGAATCTTGAACGATTGCCATTGCGTGCCAAACATGCGCGCGCTCTTCTGCGATTTCTTTGGATTCGTTGACGGCCAGAAACACGTCATCAACTTCCTCAATTGTGGGTATTACAGCTGTGAGGCGGTCTCAAATTCAATGTAGTCCATTAATTCCTCTTCTTTTTCTTGAGCCTGTTCCACATTTCGGCATTTTACACCATTCCACATTTACAGCTTTATCGCTCATAAATAAAAAATAAAAAACGCGGGGTAATTTTTTCATTAATTCGGGTTAGGTAAAAACAAAAATCGCTTCTTCTTTTTATAATGAGTGAAACTTTATGCATACGTTATGAGGATTCAAAATTGTACCTATTTTAGGGTAACTTTTTACAGGGAATCCGAATTTGAGGTCAAAAATTTATTTAAATGTACCCAAATTTGCATTCTATCCATTGCTTATTTGTCCGTCTATGATGTTTTTTTGGGAAGTGCATTATATCCAATGTTTATTTTTTCCGTCTCTGAGGTGTTTTGGAAGTGCACGATGTGATTTAAGATATGATATTTATGTTAAACATGTGAACTGAATTCGAGCGTCCGAAGGCCGCTAGTCTCACAGACAAAGCCATTGGTACATGCTGAATTTAGGATTAAGCATGATAAAATGGGAAGAATGTGAATACTGGCGTAGCCAGTACTGGACCCCTGGCACTTATAGTCTTCTACCTAGTATTGTAGTGGATCCGTGCGTACCGTCAAATTTAGGGGTCATTCTTACCAGTGCTTAATCCATTTTTCAGAGGTGCGTTCTTAGGGTGCTTAATTTTGAAATGTAACTTTTTAGAGTAACTTTTTGCGGCGAATCCGAATTTGAGGTCAAAATTTAGCTAAACTTAGACAAACTTTAGACTAAAAATTTTTCAAAGGAAAATGCACCCCTAAGAATGGCCTCAAAACAGCTTTTCAGGGAATTTTTAGACGAAATTTTAGACAAAATTTTCTGAAAAGGTCGATTCTTAGGGGTGCATTTTCTCTTACCCCATGAACATTGCGAGGCGCCAAAGGCGGCAAGCCAGTCTTGTGGTCGGGCGCGTAGCGCCTGACCTTCCCCCTTGGAATGTGAGGGAACTTAGAACATATACTACGTCAAACACAATCCTACCCCATAAAATGTCAATCCGATGAAAAAAATTTAACTTTGCTTACTCCAGTACTGGACCCCTAGTAAGTTAGTGAGTCCGTGTGTCCGGGTATCCCAGGTTTTGATGTTTGCTGCCTTATTTTGTCTGTCTGTCTGTCATGAATTTTAAAGACCAAACCATTAGGTCAGAGTGCCAGAGGATTTTGCGAAATGGTTAGCAGGCAAAATCGTAGTTACATGTAAAAATTCTCATAAATCTCGTATCAGGTTAGAGGATATGAAAGCGAGGCGTTTCTTAATCAAACATTCAGCCATTTCCGAAAAGCTGATTTCAAGTTTCATGGGAAATAAATAAATAGATATGTCCGAAAGATAATTTTAAGTATTCAAATCTTTGTCGAATTATACGATTTTTGAGACAATTTTATTTTGAAAGCATTTATTCACAATAACTGGTTTTACATAAAATTATAATTTCAATACAACAAGTAATAAGAAATGCTCTCACCTAATGCGTTTATTTTTATATTTACATTTTGTCCGAAGAAGATTGATGAGTGCGCATGTGCTGTTTCAAATTGCTGCTTTGTGCACAAGCGAAGGAACATTGCGAGCATTTGAATGGCTTTTCACCAGTGTGGGTGAGTGAGTGCGTTATCAGGTTACTTTGTTGAGCACTTGCGTAGGAACACAGATTGCATTTGTAAGGCTTTTCTCCAGTGTGTCTACGTACATGGATCGTGAGAGCAGACTGAGTAGCGCTGGCATAGGAACACAAAGTGCATTTATACGGTTTCTCACCTGTGTGAGTACGGACATGTCTTTGAAGTGCACCAGAATCAGCACTGGCGTACGAACATAGCGAGCATTTGAAGGGCTTTTCTCCAGTGTGAGTGCGTGAATGCACTGTGAGAGCGAACTGAGTAGCACTGGCATATGAACAGAGTGTGCACTTGTAAGGTTTTTCTCCCGTATGAACGCGCATATGCTGTTTCAGTGAGCTGCTTTGTGCACTAGCAAAGGAACATTGCGAGCATTTGAAGGGCTTCTCACCGGTATGAGTGCGCAAATGTCTTGTGAGATTGCTCTGGTGAGTGCCAGCGTAGGAACACAGATTGCATTTGTAAGGCGTTTCTCCATTATGGGTACGCATCTGTAATTTCAACTGATCAGTAGTATTGCGAATACCTCTCGGTATAGATGAGTTCTAAAACTTTTAAAAAGTTTTAAAACTATATACCTTTACAAAGGATTATTATGACAGGGTGAGGATCATGGAAGTCAATCCTCTCAAAAGGCTGTGCAATATGAGAGGATTATGAGAAGGTTGGTCCCACCACGATCATGCAGTTTAGCCCTTTACAAGGGGGCTAGCTCAAAACTGATTATGCTACCCCCCTTAAAATACGATTTTAGATGGGGGTTAGCATAATCAGTTTTGAGCTAGCCCCCTTGTAAAGGGCTAAACTGCATGATCGTGGTGGGACCAACTTCCTCATAATCCTCTCATATTGCACAGCCTTTTGAGAGGATTGACTTCCATGGTGAGGATACATTTTGAACATTTTAATGAATATTATGTAGAATTTATATAGTAAAAGTTAAAATTAGGTTTATAACGAAAATTTTATTCAGTAAAGCTAAAAGAGTATTTACAGCAAACAAATTAGACAAACAAAATGAATCAATTGCGCCGGCCTTAAATTTCAGATTCTTTTCTGATCGAAATCGATGATAAATTTTGTTCCAGTCTGTTTTTGTTTTAATTTAATTCTAAATGACACTATAATGCTTTACAGTATTCGCTTTCCTTATTTTTAGGGAGACAACGTTTACGTTAGAGATTTATGTACGAGAAATATATTTGCATTCATATGCAAGGTTGAGCTAGCCTTACAATCGAGTGGTAGCTGACACGATAATATTGGGTAAATCGAATGATTCTGTCGTAAACTACCCGCCCGCGCTATAAATATATAGAGCAGATAGACAGAATAGATTTATATACGAGAAATTTATTTGCATTCAAAAACGGGCACCAAAAAGATTACACAAAAAGGTTAAGCTAGCCTTACAATAGAGTGGTAGTGGTACACGATAAAAGTATAATTGAATATTTTCTAGCCAAACAACCAGAATATTCTAAACCGAAGCAAATATCGGGTGGCTAATAAGTTCTGATGCCACTTTTCAATTACGTATATTTCTTTTATAATGAATGGATGACTATGAGTGATTGGTATTATTTGTTGCCCATTTTGTCTACCTTCATCTGGTATACAGCTTTTAAATATCACCTCACAAAATGTTTAAAATATCACACAATGTTTATTATACACCCCCTGTATAAATTTTTGGGGGTGTATAAATTTTGGGCAAGTATGGTGTCGAAAAACGCTCATAACTCAGGGATAATCCAACGAAAGACAAATCTGTAAAAAGTGTGTGGTAGAGCACAGAATGTAGAATAAGACTAGTTATACAGATTTTTCGATAAGTAAAAATCATGTTCAAAAAACAAAAAATATATGAAAACCTAAAATGAATTTTGAGGTTATTGTACACATTCTGTGAAATATTGAATACTTCATGAGATACAGTATTAAAGTTATATATCGTTGAAAACTAGACAAAACTTGCAGTTATTTGATCTATTGGGCATACTACGTTTCTATCACGCTGCTTTCTAAAATTTTTAATTTTGAACACTAACAAAAACATTTCTTAATTTTCTTCAAAATATGGTGAGGAAAATGCTCATATCTCGCCGATAACCAAACCAAAAATTATTCCGTAAAAATTCTTTGTAGTCCACAACTGTACAATAGGACTGCTAAAACCGTTTTCGGAATAACTAAAATTGTGAACAAAAATTAGTAAAACGTGGAAAATATCTTCCAAAAATTTATACACGGGGTTTTCGTACACTTTGTGTGGCATTTTAAATATTTTGTGAAGTGATATATAAAAGCTATATATAAGCTATACCAGAGTTTTCCACTAAACAAAGCAGCGAATTTGTGCACAAAACAATCGAATGCGTCATATCGCTGGGCATGGGTAGGGCTGCAGTCTAGGTAAAACTAAATTTGTGCTAAAATTTTCGAAGACACTGAGAACTAGTTAATAAAAACTAACTAAGTTAATAAAATGCTTAACTATCGGGTGACCATTAATTTCTGACACCACTTTTCAATAATGAATATTTCTTTTAGAATGAATGGATGACTATGCGTGTTTGGTTTTATTTGGTTGCCCATTTTGTCAGCTTTAATCTGGTATATAGCTTTTAGATATCACCTCACAAAATATTTAAAATATCACACAAAGTGTACGAAAACCCGTGTATAAATTTTTGGAAGATATTTTCCACGTTTTATAATTTTTGTTCAGAATTTTAGTTTTTCCCGAAAATACGGTTTTAGCAGTCTTATTGTACAGTTTGTGGACTACAAAGTAGTTTTTACGGAATAATTTTTGGTTTGATTATCGGCGAGATATGAGCATTTTCCTTCACCATATTTTTGATGAAAATTAAGAAATGTTTTTGTTAGTGTTCAAAATTAAAAATTTTAGAAAGCAGCGTGATAGAAACGTAGTATGCCCAATAGATCAAAAATGCAAATTTTGTCTAGTTTTCAACGATATAAACTTTAATACTTTATCTCATGAAGTATTCAATATTTCACAGAATGTGTACAACAACCTCTAAATTCATTTTAGTTTTGCATATTTTTTGTTTTTTTGAACATGGTTTTCACTTATCGAGAAAATCTGTATCAATACCCTTTATTCTACATTCTGTGCTCTACCGCATACTTTTTACACATTTGTCTTTCGTTGGATTATCCCTGAGTATGAGCGTTTTTAGACACCATACTTGCCCAAAATTTATACACCCCTCAAAAATTTATACAGGGGGTGTATAACAAACTTTGTGTGGCATTTTAAATATTTTGTGAAGTGATATATAAAAGCTATATACCAGATTAAAGCAGACAAAATGGGCAACAAAATAATACCAAACACTCATAGTCAATCATTCATTCTAAAAGAAATATGCGTAATTGAAAAGTGGCATCAGAACTTATTAGCCACCCGATAGACTCCAAACTTTATGATTATTCAAATGATATGAGATGCTATCGCAAAATGGACAACTTGCTGTGTGCCTCCTTGTCGAATGCAAAGCTAAATTTTATGTGAAGAAATTTTCTTTGTTCCAATCGCATTTGTTAAAGAAAATGAGCTTTCGAGTGCTTTCAATGGTAAATATGAATATCTGAGAAAGTAATAATGTTAGATAGCACAAAAAAGTTATGACACTAAAAGTAAAGTTTGAGGTAGAAAAGTCTTTCTTTTTAAATTTTTGAGCCATATTTGTTTGGGTGAGACTTGGTCCCTGAACAATGTCTGAAGATTAGGGATAAGTTTAACAGAAAACATTTTTGGGAGGTCAGAGAAAGGTTGCGTGTGTTCATTTTCCTTTCTCTGTTCGTTTCCTTAGCGTGCTGCACACTAGCTTGTGTTTCAAGCGCACAATATACTCACTCGCAGCACTTACAGTAATAGCGGAGGTTTTATTCTAGGCATCGGCATTTCTTTGTTGTACATGTGACATACCTTTCTTTGAAAAAATTTACTGTCTCAGCTTTAAAAACAATTAAAATTTAAAATTAAAACAAATGCATTAATTCTTCGAAATGTAATAAAGCAGAAAAATAAAAGGGTCAATAAGGGTGATAAAAAATTTAAAAGTAACATTTTATGCAATAAATGTATAAAATTATAGGTATCATCTTAAATTATCGCAGTTTCCAATAAAATTGAAAAAAGTTTAGAGCAAATCATTTTCATCCAAATGAAACGAAATTTTCTCATTTCTAAACTATATTTTGAGTTTTCCACTAAATAAAGCAGCGAATTTGTGCACAAAACAATCGAATGCGTCATATCGCTAGGCATTGGTAGGGCTGCAGTCTGGGTAAAACAAAATTTGTGCTAAAATTTTCGAAGACACTGAGAACTAGATCGTAATCGTAACTTTGCTGCGTTCTAATTTTCTGTCGGGGCTTAGTCCTGCCGCTGTGTCTGACTGGAAAAGAGTGGCGCCGACCTGCTGTTATATGATTGTGAAATTGCTTATGGAGAAAGGAGCTGAGGACGGTGCAGAACTTGTGTTATAACTTCACCCACATAGACGAATACTGACAAATTAGCTCTAAGAAAACTGGCGGTTGTGTTGAATCACTTTATTTAGGCCCAGACAGCTAGAACATTCGAAAGCATTAAAACAGAATTTTTGGCTCTCTTTCCTTGATAAACAGCTTCACAAATAATTTGGTCGTGTATTTCGAAAGACCTATTCCATTAAGCCGAAATATATTTCAAACCATTTAACTTTGTTCAGTCCACTATTTTTATTTTTACAAGAATGAAAATGAAGGCAAAAAAAGTCGAGTATAACACTTTGGGATACCCATAGGGGTAGACGTAGTAACGAGCACCTAGGGAAGTAAACCCATTTGTAAATCCATCCTTTTGGGGAGGTATCAGATGGGTTCCTAAAGGTATGTTTCCGTAGGATAGTGTTCCTATGGGTCTACCCTCAAAAGCAGTCTCCCTGACGGTGGGTCCCCAACATGTATTTGACAAAAAAAGTCATGCTGTAATCCTTATAGTAAGTTAGTGACGTGCGTGCGTCCTCCGTCGGACGTTTTTTTTAGAGATGCATTCTTAGGGGTGCTTAATTTTGAAATGTACCTAATTTAGAGTAGCTTTTTGCGGGGAATGCGAATTTGAGGTCAAAATTTAGCTAAAATCTAGACAAATTTAGACAAAAGGGGCTAAAATGTACCATACTACCTGTCCAAAATTTTGGACAAGTGCATTCTTTATAGTGCTTATTTCCGTGTAGTCCGCTATATATATCGATTTCAGTGACTCATCATAAATGGCCAAAACACCACAAAACTCAATTTATGTACACTGATGATATGCTCAGTTCCGGTCATAAACATTCGCCGGAATAATAAAGTGATTTCCAAAAATGGATTGTGGGAAAATGATAAAGCTAACAATTTTGTGGGCCGAGAAAGTGGAACAATCTGTTCTATTCGGTATTTATTTCAAGAATATATTCACTGTGGGAAAGTATGCCAAACAACACAAATTGTATAATACGAGCAGGTTGCCGAACCGATTTTTTCTGGAACATTCTAGACAGTAATTTTTAAATTGGTATTAATTTTTATATTGCAACAATTACAAATAGTGACATCCTGGCTAACAGAAATATCGTTTTTCTTTTATAGTAAGGAGTGATTGTCTGTCCGATTCTTAAAAAATGATGACAAATCGGGAAACCACGATGCGGTCGCGATACAAGGGTGTGTGATAGCTCATTTTGTAGCCCTGGGCGAGCTGATCCCGAATCCGTAAAAATTTTGTTGCGGCGGGCCAAAAAAGTGGCTTTTTTGGGCAAAAAGTGGCAAAAAGGACATTTTTGGTAACTTTCCACGCGCAGCTCTGTTTTGGGTGTTCTTGGTGTCAGTCGATAGCTCTCGACTCCTGGGTACCGAAAAACCAAGTCCGGCCGACCGCATCGGCTTCTAGAAGGTTCTAGAAGCCCCCAGGGCATTTGACTGTATCTCGCAGGGAAAGCGTCCCAAATTTTGTTCCTCTATAGCAAATCGACCCCGCTGAGTTTGAATCCGGGATGAATGTACATTGGAACCTTCGAGAATTTTCTAGAAGCTTCCACGACCTTCTTTTAGTACTCCAATGTTCCATATGCAACGTCCCAAAGGCGCTGCTGTGTACCAAAGGCACCGGACTGATAGCTAGTCGTATTATAATAGCAGGATATCTGTATCCAAATCATTTACAAACGTCAATCACCAAAAACTGAAACAATTTTATTGCAAACATCCAAGAAATACGAAAAGTAATAACACAATGATAAATACAATCTCATTTGCATCCGTATAGTGCATGTTAAATTCATTAGTAAGGATAGAGTGAAGAAACGATAAACAAAAGCTCAGGATCAAATTGGCAAGCAGATGTACAGCGAACTTGACATTCGGATGCTTGTTTCTCATGAATCGCGTCCACATAAAAACCGAGGTAGGGAGCAGGACGAGGACACTGATATACCAAATTTGCGGTGTGACATTTTGAGGGAGAAATCGCTGATATCCTTGAATGGTGCTGGCCACAGGAGTCTAAAAGAGAGTTTATTTCAGTAGTCAAAAGCTTTGTGTAGAATTAAAAATTTCAGTCATTTTTGGGCCAACTTTTATTAAAGTGAGCTTTGAGTAAAAATGGTGTTCTAGCCAAAAAATGAAGCTTAAAATTCGACTAATTTGTTCTGTTTGGCAATTATTACTTGGCAAATATAGTAAAATTTTAGACCATAAGGAACCTTAATCATTTCGTTTTCGACAAAGCGGCTGATATTATTCAAAAAATAAAATTTGAAGTTCTCCGTTTGCTTCGAAGAAAGCAAACTTTTGCTGAGAACATTCTGCGATTTCTAAACATTTTTGGCTAGAGTGACACAGAATGAAAATCAGTCTTAGAAAACGTATTAGCAACAAATAAAAGTAAAATGACGAAAAACTTTTTTGTCTATTTGGGGTTTATTAGATTATTTACGGTATTTGCTCCTGCCCCAAAAGGGCAGAAATCGCAATTCTATGTAAAAATGAAAGAAACCTGAATTGATTCGTTTTGGACAAGAGAGCTGAGATTATTCAAGAAAGTATCTGTGTCGCCATTGTTGACTTGCAGAACAGAGCAGATAAATGGGCAGCTGAAAATAATAAAAATTAGCCTTCCTTTTCCCCAAAAAATTTAAATTTAATTGCCTTTTGGTTCTGTTTTTTTTTAATTTTTTTGGGGGAAAAAAAAAAAAAAAAAAAAAAAAAAAAAAAAAAAAAAAAAAAAAAAAAAAAAAAAAAAAAAACATATACTCCCAACAAATAAGTCAGACAAACAACTGGTTAGGCTATTGGGGAAATTATTTCGTATGCTGCTTCTCTCCCAACAACCCATTTTAGTCTAGACCGCTGATTCGTTTGGACAAGAGAGCGAGATAACAAGAAGGCGTCTGTTCGCAGTGACCGCGAAGCAGAGCATTTCGCTAGTTTAATATATAGAATAGCTTCTTTTTACAATAATTCAATGTTGGCTGTTGAAAAATAGTCTGGTAGAATCTGTCTGGGTTTATAATATTGGGAAAATCGAATGATACTGTCGTAAACAACGCTCTGGCAGACAGATACAATCGTGGTAGGACTAAATTGCACGGGAAAATTGATTTGTTTGCGCTCTATTTCCTTTCCTCCTTTTGTCTAACCACGCTTTCTCCTCTAAACACCAAAGATAAAAGGGAGAGAGGCAGATGTTGTTTACGACAGAATCATCCGATTTAGATTTAGCTTTTCGAGGTATGTGCGCACTCACACACTCTACTGACTTAGAACACATCAGCAGTCCGGCCCTGAGTCCCATCAAAAGCCAAGCGGGGGGGGCCCCCCTGAAGAAAAAAAGGGCCCGTTTTGAAGAAAACCCCAAAAGGCCTTTACAGCTCTGGTTCTGAGAATCCACACCCATCTTTCTATTTCTGTTGTGTAGTAATCACGTTTTAATTTACCGACTTTGTAATCACAAATAGCCAGACACATTGAAAATAGCGCTCTCTGTATGACCCAGCCCATTACAGCTCTGGTTCTGAGACTCCATACCATCTCTATTTCTATTCTGCAGTAACTTCATTTGCAGATTTTGTACTGGAGAAATCGATTTCAGTAATTGAACATGCGTTTTATTCTTAGTTCATATGAACCCATTTTTGTGCATTATGTAATTGCACGAATTTGGAAGTGCTTTTCACTGTTGTTATTCATATCTCGGATTGCAGAGCAGTGATAATTTATGGTAAAAACAACACTTAACAAACGCGATTTTACACAATTTTAAACCCAAATCTCTTTAACTTAAAATTAGGGGTCGGAATTTATCTCCGAGTCCGAGTCCGAGCGATTCCGAGTCCGGACTCGGACTCGGAAGTGATGACCGAGTCCGAGTCGAGTCCGGACTCGCCGAGTCCGTTTGAATTTTATTTTTCCCGCCTATTTTTTTTGTTGTCAAAAACATGTGTTTTGGCTGTTTCTTAGCTAGTATTTCGTATTTTTGCTATAAAAAGACATAATTTAGACCAGTCGGTCTATTTTTAGCTATTTGTTAGATTTTTATAGAAATTTTACATGCAAAATCAAATTTTACCTGTTTTTTCCAAAAATTCTTTGTATGAATAAAACCGGCCTAGATCGACTATTCAGATCCTGAATAAGCGTTCTAGATGGATGCCATTGCAACTACAAAATATTTTGTTTTTCGAATTTTGGGAAATTTTTTCCCGGGAAAATTTGTTTAGTTCATGAAAAACTGAAGATTGGGGACAAAATTTTCTCCGTGCGACGACATTGCGCGGAAAAAATTTTGTCGTTATAAGAAAAATTTCAGCATTCGTTATATCGAAGGACATTTCCATACATTTTAAGCCCGATCGCGACGTCAACGCTCCTCAGATATAGCCATAGAAAGACCAATTCCATGATATTTTCTATGGCTAAAGATCGGGATTTAAGGGGTCTTTGGCGCCCCGGGGATTTCAACCTCATGCCTTTATTACTTCATATGTTCTATTTATAGAACTTCCTTGTACACAATATTTGGTACTTTGTAGTCGCCCTTTTCAATTTGTTTTGCAGCCAACTTGATTTTTATGTGTTGCCAAGAACGGACACGTGACACTCCAACATATAGCTGGCCGTGACTAAACACTGGTCTGGTCAAATCAAGTCCGACCTTGTCTAACGTTTGGCCTTGGGCCTTGTTTATCGTCATAGCAAATGCTAACTTTACTGGGAATTGCTGTCTATACAGATGACATCCAAATCTGTTTTTGTCATCCACCACCGTTATTCGTGGAAGCAATACCGTTTTTCTATCTTTCACGTTGTTCGAGACAATGGTACATTGAATAATGTTTTTACTCATTGTTTTGACTCGCAACCGTGTTCCATTGCAAAGTCTTTTCTGCAACATTAAATTTCTTAACAAAATAATTATAGCATTTATTTTCAGTGCCAATGTCGATGGCGGAAAATTTGCTTTATTAAAACTCCTGAGGTCTTCAGGGGCCAGTAATTGCGGCGCATCTTTATTCTGACTGTCGCGACTCTCGTATATTTCTTCTTTACCCGGAAGCATTTTTAGCACTTCGGCATTATGCATTTCAGTTTCTACATTGTAGGGCGACAATATTGCGCATTTGGAAACTTCTTCCCATTTCTTGGATTTTATTAGATCCTGGAAAATCTCCTTAGATAATTTTTCCTTTGTGATGCTGCTTTTTTCAAGATTCATTTTTGCCAAGTCAACTTTTCCTGATTCATCGTTGGCAGATGCGTCTCCGATGTTTAGCAAATCTTGTGCAAATTGCACTTCATCTTCGTTAGCACGCATATTTTTTGTTAAACGTACGACATTAAACAGTGGCCAGGTCTTTGCTTTCTTAATGGTCAGCTGAACAACTTCGCTAGGAATAGCGTATGGCTTTACTGGCAATAATTGCCGAAAATCGCCTCCCAGCATTATAATTTTACCTCCAAATGGTTCATCTGTTTGCATGATTTCACGCAATTTTTTGTCAAGCATGTCTAAGACATATTTTGGGGACATTGGAGCCTCGTCCCAAACGACCATAAAAGCTTCTTTAAGCAACGTTGCTTCCGGCATGTGTATTTGAATGCCTGATGTGGTTTCGGGACCCACGTCCAGAGGAAGCTTTAACATTTTGTGGTTAGTCATTCCTTCTGGAAGAATTGTGGCCGCTATTCCAGAAAAGGCTGTTGTAATAACCTTTTTATCATTTGCCATACAGAGATGGTATAATGCGGTATATACGTATGACTTTCCGGTTCCACCAGGTCCATCCAAAAACCAACGTTTATTGGTGGTACTATTTTCTTGTAGTACTATTTCTTTGACTTTGTCGAAAATACTACTTTGCTCTGCATTCATTTTTGCACGCATTTCATCCGCAATTTGTTGATGTTTAGCGGTGTCTTTAATATGTTCAATATTATTAATTTCCGCATCACTTATTTTCGGAAGTGCTTCAAAGACACATTTCGGTGCGGTACCTTCAGCTTTGAGCTTTTTAAGGATTTTAAACAAAGCAATTTTATACAACATGTCCGTGTCATCTTCATATGCTTTATACTTCTTTTTAAGGTCATCAATCATTTCGATTTTGAACTTGTCCCAAAGTCTTCCGGGCTCTTTAACCTCGCAATTTAAAAGAAGAAGTGCAAATAAGTTGCGTATAGCACTTGGCATCTTAAATTCTTTCGCTTCTTCCATGATAGTGTTATACACTTTATCATCTTCGATAAGCCCGCGTTCAAGACATGATTCCTGATATGTTTTGCAGACATGTTTGTACGTCTTTTCATTGTGACTACATTTTTCTTCTGAGCAGCACTTTTTGTCAATGACTAAAAAGTCCGTATAACTTGTGGGACTTCTAACGTAGTGTAGCAAAATTCGTAATTCAAGTCTGCCAGTTTTATCACTGGGAGACACTGAATAAATTCTACCGAGAGTATTAAATAGTCTCTCCCGAATTTTCCATCTGCACTCATCTTTCAGCCAAGTGAAATATTTTGGAGCGTCTTTGTACAATACTCCGCCCTTGTCTGTGGCATATGCATATTCATATTTGTTAATAATAATAATGCATTGGAGACGGTGCTTAATCTGCAAAATTTTGCCCTCCATTACTCCCAATTCCTTGCCTTTGTCTTTTATAGCTTGATTAAGGCGCTCGACTTCCGATTTGTTGTTTTTTTGTGCCATCTCGGATTTTCTGAGTCTGAGGCTGTTCAACTCATTGATGAATGATTGTTTTCCACTTATAAGTGGATTGCCTTTGTCATCCGTTTTCGGCCCATGCCAATCAACAAATTTTTGTTCGAGTTCTTTCCGCAATTTGTAATACTTGGCCTCGTCGTCTATTTTATGCTCTTTGCACAATTTGAGAAAACCGGTAAAAGTTGTGCTTTTTTCCATTTGGGCTTTTACCTGTTCAATGTCAAATTCGTCTTCTATATGGACATTTTGTTCATTTTCAAGATGAATCTGTAGCCTTTCTACATGATGACTTTTATCATGCATGTCAAATTGCAACATTCTCCATGCCGCTTCGCAAGGGCCTATATAACGCATCTCTTGGTATCGTTTAATTTCGTCGTAGTTAATGACTTTTTGACCGTCAACAGTTTCTGCGAAATTAATACTACCTTTGTCGTACCCTTTGTGTATGTATTTATACAAATACTTCACGGATTTTATTGAAGCCACTGCTTCGACGTTTATGTGGGAGCGATATTTTCTCAGCAACCACGGATTGAAAGGCACAATCCAACAATTATTAACAGTAATGTTCTTTTTCTCGTGGGTTTTCTTATCGACCCATTCTCTAACGATCAACTCATCTTCTGCTTTAACCAACGGTCTTTTATAGAGCGGATATGCATCATCCGGAAGTTCCGTGGTGTCCCTCGTGTCTTTAGGGTAATTTTTTGTGCAAAAGGTCTTCCGTTTCTTTATATTCTCAGAACAACTGCCGCAATCATTGGGCCTTTGCTTTTTAGGCAGCTTTTCGCAATCCAAGCACGGATGCGGTCTTCGGCACTGGTCCCGTTTAAGCATTTCAACTGTGCATGGGCCGTGAACCATGTGTGTTTTTACGACTTCTCTAAAATCTTGAAGTTCGTTTTTGTCAAATTCATTACATTCTTGCTCATTCGGCAAGCGAGCCCATATGGCTTTATCAATTTGATCTGGCCTTCTCAATTTATCATTAGGGTGTAATGTCACCAAAATGTGTGCGTGAGGGAGACCACGCTTCTGGAATTCGATCGTGTAACACCATGCAATCACACGACCAAAGATATGCTTTTCAGCGATATCCTTAATTAATTCATCTAATTTCAATTTAAACACACGACATACAATGTCCGGTTGGTTTTCTGGTGCAGGTGGTAATTTTCCGTCAGAAAATTTCGAAATTGCTTCCAGAATATCTGGATCATTCGGATTACATGTGTATGTTATGAACAAATCCGGTTTTCCTTTTTCCGTGCAAATGGAAATTTCATCCATATATGCTTCGGCTTGGTAACGCGGACCGCCAACGTAATCTGAAGGTAAAATTACGATCTTGCCAAGTTCTTTGGCATTAAATTCTTTGCCTTTCAGGTTAATATAATCAATTAATCCATGATAGGAGGCTGCTTTTATTTTAGCTTGATTTTGACGGATCCATATTAACCGATCCTGTTCAATTCGGCAGTACTGATCAACTATCCACTGCTGGAAAAGTCTGCCTGACCAATGAATAGCATTAAAAAAGTCAACTTCTTCATGATGGCGCCGTGCCAGCCAATATTTATAATAATCACCGATTGACAATTTTTTGTCTTCGGAATCGGGATTTTCTTTTGACTTCCTTTTACTGTTCTTTGGTTTCAATTTTCTCATATTTGGGTCCCACCCTTCTTCGCCTAGAGGCTTCAGAAGTGGGTAAAGAAATGGTTCAGCTAATCCAGACAGATGAGCAATTCTTCTATATTCTTTACCACGTTCGTGTACCACAAAGTCGCATTCTGGTATATCTCCCTCACCTGTGGGGACAAATACAGCCGCAACTTCATTGACAACGGGTGCATTATGTGTCCTATCATCTGTGGACGGATTTACACCGAATAGAAGCTTAACTTCTTTTTCAGGTTCACCTTTATTATGGGCTTCCTGTT
>JAKKPZ010000719.1:0-19445 GCA_022814885.1 Ditylenchus destructor | reverse complement strand
AAATTCCAAAAATACAAATAATGTTATAAAGTAAAGTAAAGGGAAGAAGGAAGGAAAGTGCTTTTGTAAACAAATAAAGCGGAATAAATCAACTGCACAAAAAGCTCTCTATATGGCAACTGTATAACGTGGTAATATTTCCAAACTTTTTTTCGAAATATCCTTTTGATGCTCAACAGAATTTTTGTGGCAATTTTCGGATGACTTGCGCAGTGCAGCCAAATACTAGTATAGTAAATGAGTTTTAAGATATATTTTTTGGTTGATAGAATTTGTTGAAAATTGAGATAAGAAAAGTTATGATAAAGTATTGGTTTAAAGGGATTGATATTTTGAATGATCATTAAAAAAATAGATTTGGACAAGTGATTTAAAGAAAAGACAAATAGTCATGTTGTTTCGACTCTAATCCTAGACAACAAGACTAAAACATGTTATGAGGTCGAGTCATCCTCAGTAGGAATCCTCACAACTTACAATTACCAAATCACATTAAGGGAAATTAAGGGAGAGAGGAGATATATGAAAATATAATGAAGAAAAAAGTTGACTGACTTGAAATGAGAACGAGTTTGGATTTAGTTTACAAATTTTGAGAAGTAATTTCCTTCCGAGACAAAAATAGGTTTGAAAATTAAAGAATGAAAAGAGATTTTTTTTATTAGTAGTTTTTTTATTAGTAGTATTTATGTTACACTCGTAAATACAATTGGCAATTCATCGGTGTGAAAAAGCAATTATTGTCATAGGGACGTCGGTTAAGCTTTTCGGTAGTAGTAGTAGTAGTAGTTGTTGTTTCAACTGTGCTCCTGATGTTATCAGCACTCTTCTCAGTTTCTTGTGTCTTTGGTGAATCAGTCGTACTCTCGGTGTCCAATATTTTATTAACCTCAAAGGTTAAAATTCCTTTGCGGTGACGGCGGCCGTGGTGATGTGGCACTGTTGAGAGCACACTTTTCGAAACGGAAACGCTTACACTTTGTGGTTTTGACAGCCTTTGCGGTACACTAAAAATAATTCCATAGGTCAATTATAATTTTTTGAAGCCTTTGTTAAGCTCAATGTTTCCCCTGGTTACCGCCCAGTTGGGAGCGGGGGAATAAAAAATTGAAATTTGAATTTCAAACTAACGCCAAAGAGCATACTTTTAGGCTTAGCCTTTAGGCTTAGGCAAGACTTATAGTTAGGCCTATGCTCCCGAACAACCCTTTCCTTAGGCTGTAGGCCCATATAAGTTGTAAGTAAATATTAGTTAGTAAATATGAGTCGTTTGTCCAAAGTCCAATAACCATATAACTTGTTCTAATTTTTCCTATTATTTAGGCCATATTATATTTGTGTTGCTGATTTGTTATAGATAAGTGGCTTGGAAATTATACTGAGTAGTTTAGTAAATATTAGTCCATATGACTCGAGTTTTATCAAAAATGAGTCCCAGGTTCAAAAATCACACTAGTTTGGAATCTTGAAAAATAAACAAGACACACTTGAGACCAACAAGCGATATAAAGGTAATTTGATATAAAATGTTTGGCTACATCTTAAAGAAAATATTATAATATCTTAAGGACCCTACACTGCAAATATATTGAATACCAGGGGTGGGCCTGGTTAATATTAAGAGGAACTTTATTTGGCCAATAACTCAATTTTTTTGACTGAAAATTGTTTTTCTGAGGGCACATTTTGTACCTCAAATATGTGAAAATAGTATGCAAAGTGCTCTCCGTTTTTTCAAAAGTGGCCATTTTCGGGGCTAAAAAGGCTTGATTCGGCCCCATTCGGGTTTCGGTACCGAATGATTCGGTAGTACCGAATGAGTACCGAATCAAGCCTTTTTAGGCCCAAAAAAGGCCACTTTTGAAAGAACGGAGAGAACTTTGCATATTATTTTCACATATTTGAGGTACAAAATGTGCCCTCAGAAAAACAATTTTCAGTCAAAAAAATTGAGTTATTGGCCAAATAAAGTTCCTCTTAATATTAACCAGGCCCACCCCTGTTGAATACCGTATTTCCTGTAATTGCACTCCCCCTTCAAATTGGCGCTCGAAATTTGCGAATCTTGGAAATCCACTTTATAGCAAACATATCACAAATACAGAATTTTTTTGCATATTTAGAACCCCAAAAATGGTCTTGGCGTGATCTTGGCGTTTTGCCGAGGGGGCTATAAATACAAGGAATACGGTATATAATTGAATGAACAAACTTAAAATTATTTTATTGAATTCCCCAAATTAAATGAAACTAAAATGTAAACTAAAATTTACCTTATGAGAGGCGTGGGTATAGTTTCTTTCTTGTAATTGTTTAAATGTCTCAAACTTGTTGACGACACCGCAGAGGCCGTTATGTGAAAGTACGGACACACCAAACACAAATCAGAGGCGGCGAAAGGAGCGGCGTCGACATATGACGTAAGCAACATTAATAATTGGGCGAAAAACGAATGATTGAGGTAAATATTCATTACGTTAATAGTAGTTGACATGAGATCTAAAAATTTAAAACTTAAACATTTTATGAGCTCTATGGCAAATTTCACTAGTAACGGTACAGTTTTCAAATAAAATGCTGAAATCTGAAAATAATAACATGAGAATTGTTATGTGTGGCTCGTTCGAACTGTGATGTGTCTCACCACGAATATGTTCCATCTTACGCCAGTATCCTCCCAGTAAGCTAGCCCTGTGAGTCCGGTGTAACATGGTTGTTAGACCCGTTTCACCTTTGTTTGTTGGGCACGTCATAGCTTAAATGGTTGCACGAGTCTGCTTTTACAGGAATAATATAATATAATAAAAATTCAGACAAAACAGACAAAAATGTTTAACCCTTCATTGCCGAGTGTATCCGATCGGTTTTGATTTGCTAAAGACTTCACAAAAAGAATGAAACGAATGAGTGTTCATTATTCATACAAAGAGTGTGTCTGTAAATAGATCACATAGAAAAGAGAAACAAACAATGGCAGACATAATGATTTTGAAAAAGACAGCTCACCAAAAGGAAAGCTAATGGTAATGCATGTTCTGAATTTTGTTTATGGCTCCGGCAATGAAGGGTTAAGCTGATTTTAGCTAGTTTTCAACGGGGTTAAGTCGATTTGATCCGGATTAAGTGGTTTTGAGCTGGTTTTGTGCTGGATTAAGCGAATTTGATCTGAGTTTGAGTAGGATTAAGTTTGAGTAAGCTGGATATGGTTCATATTAAGTAAATTTGATGAGCAGTTGAGTGGGAATATGTGGATTCGGGCTCGATTAAGGTGGATTTGAGCAGACTTTATACCGGATTAAGATGGATTTTAGCCGTAATAAGCTGGATTTGAGCCCGATTAAGTGTTTTTGAGCTGGTTAAGATGAATTTTCATCGGTCTCGGACTCGGTATCGGTCTCGGTCGCTATTGTGAACACATCGGTCGGTCCGTCGGTCTCGGTACCGCTATTGAGAACAGGCCTTGATTTATGATCAAAAAAGCTATAACGAACTGCAAACATTCATTTTAAATAAAAAACTGTTTTGGGCTGTAAGTGGGACATAGGACGCCCTATGGGACACTTACAGCCCATAACTGATTTTTATTAAATAACCAACAATTTTTATCAAAAATGTGGCACTTTTTTTGCTAAAATTCAAGAAAAATGTTTGGAGAATGTTTTAGGATCGAAAAAAGCTCGATAAAAAGCTATAAGCATTCATTTTAAATAAAAAACTGTTTTGGGCTGTAAGTGGGACATACGGCGCCCTATGGGACACTTACAGCCCAAAACAGATTTTTATTAAATAAACACATATTTTTATCCAAAAAGTGGCACTTTTTTGCTAAAATCCGAGAAAAATGTTTGGAGAATGTTTTAGGATCGAAAAAAGCTCGATAAAAAGCTATAAGCATTCATTTTAAATAAAAAACTGTTTTGGGCTGTAAATGAGACATAGGGCGCCCTATGGGATACTTACAGCCCAAAACAGATTTTTATTAAAGTGTTCATGTTACTTTACTAACTAAACCGTTGTCCGTCCGAAATGCGTCCGTCCCTGCGTCCACTGGCGTTTAGACCACTATCACCGCTCATTTCCGGGCAATTGATAGCTTAAAATGTTCGTACGGATGTGCTAATACAGATTTTCAAAAAATTTAGACAAAATATAGACAAAATTTTTTAGACAATTTTTTAGACAAAATTTTTTTTTGAAAAATGGGGCATACTGACGGCGGGGTGGGGGGAGGGGGACGCCGCGAGAGCGGCGTCATACAAAGAGTATGTCTGTAAATAGATCACATAGAAAAGAGAAAAAAACAATGGCAGCCATAATGATTTTGATAAAGACAGCTCACCAAAAGGAAAGCTAATGGTAACGCCAGATTTCTGCCTTTTGTTCTATGGCTCCGGCAATGAAGGGTTAAGGGTATATGCTGCCCATAGGGAGTCCCTGGAGCTAGTATAAAGTAGCTCTGTTCTGTTGTTGATGTCTTCTACTACATTATTGTGTTTGCTGTTCCAATAAATATTGTTCGCTACCGCTCTCAGTCAGGTCCATAATAAAGTTGGTTCGCAAACATAACATTACAAAACAGTTTTATAATACATTAAATCTCCTCTCTCTCGTCTCCAAAATTTCGTACAACATACTACGCTAGGGAGACGTCTATCTGACGATCCCAACTCCCTAGTTAATACAATCTAGCCACGTCGTAATAGACCTAGGGTGAAACGATGGTGGTCGTTTTAGTACCAATAGTCTTAAAAAACAATACACACTTTCTCTCCTTCTTTAATTATTATAACAATTGGTGACGTGATTTTCAAACTTAATTCAATCGCAAAGATCATGGAAGACATGCTAAAGCAGATGATGGAGCAGAACAAGATGCTACAAGAACCTCTCGCAGAGCAATCTCAGGAAGTACGCATATATTGGGTTTGCCTCGAAGGTTCGGCAGAATCGTCTATTCGATAGTTGTTGACAAGGCAAGACTATCGAGACGCTACTTTTCGTAAAATATGGTGCATTTGTTTTTTGAGTAGGGATTGTGTAAATTTTTCGCGAATGCTGGAATGGCCATTTAGGATATGGAAGAGCATATAACGAGAGTGAAAACTGTGTTATGTCCAAACACAGTTTATAGTCCCGATTTTTTACCACCAATCCATTTATACTTTCAGTCCCAGGAAGAACGTTCCGTGGAACAAAAATCAAGAAAGGCTGAGGCTTATTAATTATTATTATTAGATTAGCTTTTTTCGTTTACATTCTTAACATAATATTTACTACACAAAAACTCCCAAAATAACAAACTATTTAACTAAATACGTTAAGTATTTAGTTAAATAGCTAACAACGCTATTTCATTAAAAAAACAATTAGGTTTCCTATAATAAATCAATAGTTTGATGCAGGCTCTCAAAATATGAATTGTGTTTTCAAATCTGAATGTGAGCTGGACTGAATATAAAAAAGCAAAAGTTTGTATACCATAACAAATACAATATTCTTACGCTAATCGCGTAAGCAAAATAATTATTCATATGAACCGGTTCAAAACATTGCAAAATAATATATTCATTCACATTTTTATTTCCTTGTTTTGAATGCAATGCAGGTGAAGACCGTTAGAAAAGGAATTGTATTATGTCGGTCTTTAGCCATTTTTTAATGAACTTTTGTTTCCTCATTGCAAATTTATAAACTTTATTTTTAAAACTGGTTTAACTCTTCATCGCCGAGTGTATCCGCTCGGATACAAGGGGCTTTGAAAAATTACTAGTCCAGGAAGATCAGTACTCCCAAGATTAATCACAAGAAATCTTTGGTAGATGAGCTAAATCCTTGACCTAGTCATTTTGCTACTACATTTTATCTTGTCTGAAAAGTGCTAATGTCCGGAGATGGATAAATGAAGGACGTACTTTAAATTTTGCATATCGAGTCACTTTTGAGAAAGCAATTACTTGTCCTCCGAATGCATTTGAATGCAATGCAGGTGAAGACCGTTGCATATGGAATTGTCTTATGTTGATTGAAGTTTTTTTATTTCCTCAAAAGGGGCCAAGTTTCGAAAGTTACGAAGGTTTTTAGGAAACGCAAAATTTACGCTGACCCCCGAAAATTCGGCAATTTTCCTCGATTTTCGGGGGTGTGTCTCGAAAATGACCATTCATAATCATACATTCATAATCATACCATTCAAAATCGTAGAAAAAGTGGGCAAACAAATTACATATCCGGATTCAGGACATAAAGTTGGCGATAAAAGAGCAATATCAGATTTGAGATAGGAGGACAAAAAAATGGCGAAAAATTACTCCAAAGTTTGGGTATCTAATTGGATACACTGGGAAATGAAGGGTTAATTTGCATTTAATGTAACCCTAGATTGCTCATGCGTGTTATATACCGTTGGATAGCTAAGACTTTTCTCTGTGCAACTATGATCGGGTAATATTTTTGCGTCTCAAAAAAATATTTGATATTTGTGATTCCATGAGCCATTCCAAAGTCACCAATTTTCGACGTATTTTTATATCTTTTGCATGCAAAAAACTTAGGCATTCAATTTCCAATTGTGCAATATTGAAGAGAAACTTGAGCGCTAATAACTACTTTTTACAGAACATTTTTTAATTTGGTGGTTGCTGAGATATGGCAATTTTAAGGAACGACACCACCAGAAATTTTGAAAATTTCGATTTTTCCGAATTTTTCGGTTTATGTCCCAACTTTAAGCGATCATATCTCGCAGAATTTCAATGCAAAAGTTATTCTTTGCACAATTGTGTTACACTCCGTAACAATAAACACCAATTTCCTTTAACAATATAGCCTACTTTCGAGAAGATTCTCGAACCCACCATTATTTGATTGACAAGTCGAAATATACCCCTCCATAAATGTAAAAATTTTACTATTTGCCCCCAATGGGGTTAAAGTGGGCATATTTTTCTAACGCATATTCCCGTTTTCAATTCCCTGGTCATTTGTATGGGAGGTGTTTCAAAAAGCGTACACGAAATTGTCTTATGTATGGATTGACGAGATTTTGTGTTTACTTGCTTACTAACCTAGGGACCCAATATTTCGACATAAAACATACGAACATAAATTTCACCCACAAAGTATGGTAGAGCAAGTCCTAAAGTTGCGATTTGGCAAAAAATCGACACCTTTAAAAAAATTTGTATGAAATTCTGTCCGTATGATTTTTAAACACATAGGGCCGATGTGTGCTGTGAACACATAATTTAATTTTATGAGTTATTTCTGGCAACGATGGCACAGATAGCTTTAAAGTGTGTCAAAATGTATCAACAGTAAAATTTCCATGTCAAAGTATCAAGGTAGAACTGCGAGCTATCCGGTTTGTGCGTAAATCGGTGTTTTGATTCCGCTCAGGTGATCATCAACTTGGGATTTCAAGATACTCTTAACTTCAGCATGCATATTAGCTACATATTCAGTTCGAGTCACCATTATTTCACTAGCTTCTGAACCCTAAATACTATCTGGTAGCATTCTGCAGCTGCGTGTGGTCATCATGGTTGGGAAATCAGTGAATGCATTTGCGCAAAGGAGGACTTTGATTGGCTTTTGAACAAAAACAGGGTGCACAATGCCACAAAATTATTTAACCAACCCGGTTTGATTCAAAAGTCAGTCAACGGCTCCCTTTGCATTGACTGTTTTTCCAAACATTGCGGCCAATAGTTCAGACACGCAATACTATACCCAGCCCCGAGTGAGGTAATATTCTGGACACTTTCTCAGTAGTACTTAGTAAACAGCAGATTAGTAAATTTTTCCATCTGTCGAACTTGACTGAATATAATCGTTATGCAATTATGTACACTTTGTTTGCACCTGCCACGATACTTTACTCCTGCCATTTTCAAGAAAATGTCAGTTACTTAATTACAGGTGGATATGCAATGCTGTAAACAAATCGGTTCAGAAAATGAGTTCCCGGTTTAAGCATAAGCCAGCCCGTTCTCTCAATCTTGTGGTCCCGGTAATAATTAGAGGTATAAAAATTTGGTAAAATTATTTTAAAAATTACTTTTCTAGACGTTTATTACCATTTTTGTTACCATGTTCGATTTTCTCAAGTTTAATGGCACTGAGCTCATTGAGTTTAACGCATTCCGACTGTTCTTTGACGTGAGCGCGGCTGTAGACATAGGCTTACAGTTGTATAACCTGGTAGTTATGTTCATCGCCACTCCGAAGACAATGATCGACTACCGATTTTACCTTTGCTTGCAGACTGTAAGACATTTTCGATTGTACCGGGGATTTCCGTCAGTCTTTGGGTGGAACAAAAATTTCCATCAACCAAATCTTCGTCAGAAACATTTTTTTCATGAACCACGTGATTCGCTTCAAATAAGTCCTTCCCTTACAAAAAAGCCGCTCGAATTAGTTCCCCAATTGAGTTTTTCCAATTTTTACCGCAAATTCTTTTTTTGGCGCGAAATTGAATTTTTATTAAAAATGGTTTATCAAATTTTGAAACATTTTAATAATACATTGAAAAATTTCCCAAAAGTTGTCCAAAATGAAGTCAATCATCCACAGTTTCGCGGCCCCCGAAAATGTAATCCGCCTGCATTTAGTCGCCCTCAAATAAGTCCCCCAGGACCTCTTACGAAATTAGACCCCCGAGGGACTAATTAGTCGTACTTGTTTCGCCCGGTGACTTTCGGGTGCAGGGAATTCGAATTTGACATAAAAAATTTCAGGCCTACTCCTGGGCTACGAAAATTTTAAACATTTCATTTTCAAGCACTCTTCAAGTGCCGCAACCCCGAAGTATTGGACGAGAGCCTCAGATCCTAGGTATTGGACGAGTTAATACGTTGTCTGCCAAAGACAGACTTGCACCTTACAGTCAATCACATAACACGGTAATGTGAGCATTTAGGTAGGCGACTTGCTGTTTGAAATTTGGTTTGGCATCATTCTCGCGCCGAGAGTATCTGGTGTAAATAATTGCTTTGTGTTCCGCGGCCCGATGAGGGAATCCACTGATCCGATGAAGCTCAACGCGGCATGTTTTTTCCGTTTAGTCTTTCGGGGGAAAAGCTTAAGAAGCTCAAGCTCATACTTTCCGCCGGTTTAGAATTTTTAGCTATTATGACAAATTTAGTGGTAAACAGACTCCGGAAAAACTAGTTTTTGTTAGAGACCAAATTTTAAAACCGTTTGCCACTTTTAAATGTGATAATCCCAAAAATCGTAACTCGGTTGTGCGGCAACTTTTGAATATGATAGTGATTTTCATAACTTTTTGGTAATTTTAACCTTCACAGTCTCGTTTATGGCCCGAAACACATTGAAAATTATGTCAAAAAACTATGTGGCTAAAGAAATGATTGTTTTTTCGATAGAAAATTTTTATCCCGCAAAAGTTTGGTCTCCATTTGTCTGAAGGGCTAATACAAGGGTTTTAACAAAGAACGGATGTGGTATTTACCTGGAGCATCTATATAGTATATAATACAGTGTGCAGATTACCTAGGGGTGTGCAATGTGAACCTTTGTGAACCCAGAAAAAGGGAGGTTCTCATGAGAACCCTGAAGGTTCACATGAGAACCGTTGGTTCTCATGTGAACCTTCAGGGTTCAAATTCGGATTCCCCGCATCAAAAAACCCCTATATAGGTGAAATCGGCATATTTCCGGACCCTCGATTTTCCGGTAAAAAACCCTGCCTCGAGTCTCAAAACTTAGTAGACAACCTAATAAATACAGTAATTTATGGATAAACCGTATCTTAGTTGGGATAAAAACTTGTAAAAGATACATAAACCCGTGATAAAATGGCTGTTTATAATGAAATTCGTGCATGTGAACCTCCAGGGTTCACATGAGAACCGCCTTGTATTGTAAAAGGTTCACATTGGGGTTCACATTGGAGAGGGTTCACAAAGGTTCACAAAGGTTCACATTGCACACCCCTAAGATTACCAGAAAGAAGAAAAAGAATAATATTAACACCTGAACCTTACGAGTAATTTTGAGAGCTTCATTTTTCTTTCGAAATTTGCACTAAAATGTGTAACTTGGCACGCAGCCAGAGCCTGGTTGAAGCCAGTCCGCGTCTATAAACAAAATATGGACACCTATAGACAAAATCGCCAATATTCGATTTTCTGACTTTTCACATTATAGAATTTGACCCAACTTTTTTATATGTTGTAAATGCCCGGAATATAGGTATTTGACATATATTACGTAAAATGTTGTGGAGAATCGGAATCTGAGCTCAAATTTGGCATAACGAGCATCTATGGATCATTTTTGGCACAAAATCGAAAAAAAATTTTTTTTGAAAATGTGAAAATTTTCACATTTAAAAAAAATTTTAAATCGCAGAAGTCCGTCAGGGCACTTTAAAACAATTATTACACAACTTGTCACCCTCGTCAAAAAGAGTGGTCACACTCTCTCATGTCGCATGACTTTAATTCAGTTTGACTGCTTTAAAGTTGATGACCCGAATTCTAGGAGTGTCCAACTTCGGCACCTCCTTAACGAGTAGCAGCTGGGGCTTATTCAAGAGAAAATAGGGTATGCCTAAACTAAGCCTAAAAGTTTTGAAACAAAATGAACTCCAATAATTATTCGTAATATCATAAACGAATTTTGATCTTCAGGTGTTAATATTGTTCTTTTTCTTCTTTCTGGTAATCTGCACACTGCATTACAGCTACCTATATCGACTTATTGTTGTAAAGTACGCCCACGATTCTACAGTGCCGAAAAAACTTAACCGCCCGTTGGTGAGATGTTTTGGACTATTGGCTACGTTTGTTTTCTCTTCCATAGTTGCTTTTGCCGCCTATAACACCAGCCAAGATCAAATGGTATGACAGTATCAATATTTTTATTTAACATCTATTTGCATTTGTACACTTGTCATTTTTGGTATAAATTGCTTAAATTCGGGTCACTTTGGTAAATTTTACCTGATGGAAAAAAGAAAAGTCATAAACTACACCATCGGCTCGGAGATATGCAATTTGTTTAGGAAGTACGCGATATTATGAACAAGGCGCCAACAACTATTTGGTGGTGCATTGATTTAGGGAGTAACATGGTTTGGTTCTACATAATTGGAGCGTTTTTTATCGCATCGCAGCTGGTGAATGTTGTGGGTGGATTTGTTATTATCCGGATGATCAGATTATCCGCCCAGCAGCTGGCAAAAGATACCTACAAACTTCATATGCAACTTTCCATCGTATTACTTTTACAGGTAAACTGTTTCGATTTTGATAAAATTTCTCCATAAAACGAAAAAAGCATTTCTTCCAAACTACGAAAACATCCAGGCGTGTTAATCACTGACAAACTCAGCAAAATTCAAAAGGTGCATTCTGTGGTCATTATCAGGTGAGTTATGACTAGGGGTGTGCTATGCTAACCTTCATGAACCCAGGAACAGGGAGATTAGAATGACCATGGAGGGTCACATGAGAATTATTGGTTAGCATTAGAATCATTGGGAACCTTTGCTATTTTAAAGCAAACTGGCTATTAAAGTGGTGAAAAAATGGCATGTTCGGAACGCTCAAGAAAAACTGATATAAGGTCATCTACATCAGATTTTAGATGTCTGCCAAAAAATAGGATAAAATAAATTTTATTTGTGGGCTAACTTGGTTATAATGTGGAGAAATATATTATACAGAAAGCGAGACAGTGGTATATAGAGGCAAGCATTTCGGTTATTTCCTACTGTATAGCTTCATGTCTCTCTTTGTTTGCTGAACTCCATCAAAGTGCTATTTACCCCCATTTTTTGGCCAGATATCTAACATCTTATGTAGAGGACTTATGCCAATTTTTCTTGAGGATTCCGAATATACAGTATATTTCACAACTTTAGTATCAATTTTGCTCTAATAATGGCAGTGTTGACCAAAGGTTCTCATGCTAAGAGATAGTTCACATGAGAACCTCCCCTCAATTGAAACAGTTCACATTGGAGTGGGTTAAGAAAGGTTAGCATTGCACATTCTTAGATACGACTAAAATACCACAGCTCTAAAATTTGAAAGTTTTGCTACCGTTTTTAAAATTTTGTGACAACTCAACTTTTAGGGTGCTGTTCCCTTCGTCTTCATCTTCCTGCCGCTTACGTTTTTTTCTTGCATATTTTTCTTCAAAGGATTCAGCAACGCCCTAAGCGAAAAGCTCGGTTCAGGGGAATACGGTGTGATTCCAACTCTGACCAAAGTATGCCTCGTGACAATCTCCTTGTTTCCACTGATCAACGCCGTTTTGAACATTATTTTCATCCGTCCCTATCGCAATTTTACCAGAAATCTTGTCAGGCGAATTTTTTGCCCTTTTAAGGATAGAAACAGAATAACACTTGTGGATACACCTCAGCAAAACGATGGCATGACTGTTAGTGATGTGCAAATGAACCATGTTTGTTTGTTTCTCCAGCTTTGTCGCTGTGAAATTTTGTTACGAGCTTTGATCTCTGATAAAAACTTCTCATGCTTCAAACCATAAATCTCAATGTTACCATAAAGGTCAAAACATAAAGTTCAATTACTCTATTACTTCTCAGTTACCATGAAGTTTAACATAAGCTAGTGTCATATAAATGTTAACATAAACATGCTACCGATAATATTGTTTGTTTGATACATAAATAATGTCAAAAGCAAGGTTGTGTCGTTTGTGGTGTTTGTGGTTGAGTTGAGTGGCTGAATAGCTTTTGACAGAACTTTATTCGCACGAAATAAAAGTCGTTTATGCGAACAGAGATTTTCAACTAACACTGAATTATTACAAGAGCGGCGAAAATGCCGATTACGAAAATGGGCGGAACTTTGAGAGTTCCATTAGCAAAGGAAAACAGTTTAAAGCGGAGAAGGAAATATGGATTGCGAAAGTGATCGGTGAACATCTGGAATGTTCGCCGCAAGGAAAAATAGACAGGAAAAGCGGAAGAGGCCGCTTTACAAAACATATGACAGAAAGGCCAAAGCCTGTGAAAGCTTTGACCAGAAAAAAGGAAGACCAAAGTACAACAAGCACAATATTAAATTAATTATGCTTAATGATTGATCTTGGCGCTTTTCGCAGCTCCGCTCGCGACATGTACTATTATCCGCAAGTTTCTATTGCCAGCGTTTGAATTGGCTGCCACGCTGAACCCGAATCCGGGATCAGATTTGAATTTTGATCTTTGATTTTTGAACATTTCCCTTTAAATTATGGATTTTTCCATATTGTAAAGGGAAAAGTTCAAAAATCAAAGATCAAAGTTCAAATCTGATCCCGGATTTGGGTTCAGCGGGGTCGATTTACTCTCCAAGGGTTTCATCATATTGTCTCGAAATGCCTTAAAAAGCCTCTTGGCCTGCATGCCAAGGCACGCTTCTCCACTACTGCGCCTGCTCTAACAACCCGCGAATTCAAATGCTGGCAATAGAAACTTGCGGATAATAGTATGTATTTCTCCATAAATTTTCCTTCATGTAATCATAAAGGTTGTAAAACAGATTTCATCATTTTATTTCTTTTGCTGACTATTTTGTATTTCATTTCACTTCACTTTAAAGATTCAAATCACCGATTTCATCATTTCGATTCATAAAATTGATTGAAAACACTTTCGTTATTCCATTGGAACATAAAATCAGTTAAAACTGATTTTCTGTAATTTTGCACCAGCTGCACAGGGGTCTTGTTACCTTGAAAAAATGGGTGTCCGTTTTATTGCATTTTATTAATCTATAGGTGACCCTGATTAATAATCACCAAAACTTTTTTCATTTGATATTTGTTTGTGGGCAAAAAATTCAATTGTTTCCGGGCACTCAGGATGCTAATTTTTCTCGGACTGCTTGCCTTTGGGACCTTTTTTCTTACTTGCTTTGTATTTGTCATATATGCACAGGCCCGTAGCCAGAAAAAATTTTCGGGGGGGGGGTTGAGATTTCAGGGGGTTGAGAAGAGAAAAAAACGCATTCTTAGGGGTGCATTTTTCAAAATTTTCTCCAAAATTTTTAAAACCATAGGGGGACCCTATTGATTTTTTTTGGCTTCCGAATTTCGGGGGGGGGGGGGGTTACAACCCCCTAACCCCCCCTGGCTACGGGCCTGTATATGCATGATATATACCAATCGACGCAGGATGATTAGCTCTTTCTTACACCATAAAAAGATTTGAATGTCATAAATAAAATTTTAAAAATTTTTGAATTTTTCGTCAATTTTTGCAATTTTTGGCCCTAGGATTGATTTTGGCCCTAGCAAATTGCGGCTGCCGCAATTTGCTTGTAAAACTGGTGGAGCGTGAGTTATTCGGGAGATTGGGTTGTTCATCGCTTCGCGCACCGCCATCAGCGGTCAGATTGTGTTGTTCCTAAGCGTAAATCAGAACAAAATAGATTCCGGAATCTTTTCTTTGTAGATGGGGTTCCCAGCGAGACCGGTACCAATCGTCTTGGCTGCCCGAGAGGAAGCGATTGATGTATCACACGCCCAGATCCGAGCGGCGATGCGTGATCTGTGTCCTGGCGAAATCCGGGATTTTCAGGATTTCCGAAAGCCATATCTTCCGGAAAACGCAAATGTTCCCGGCGAGACCGGTACCAATCGTCTTAGCTCGTCGAGACGAAGCGATTGACGTATCATACGCCCATATTCGAGCGGCGACGCGAAAAGTGAACGACAGGGGGCACGTGACTCGAACACTGCGGTTTAGGTAAGAGTGGATATCAAACGCTTAACAAAAATTTCATCACAACGAAATCTGAAGCAAATTGGGTTACAAAGAAGTTTCGTAAGCAAACAGAGAAGTGAAAAGATTTCATCATTTTATTTAAGGTTAAGCAGAATTTCGTTACTTTTAAATCAAATGTGAACCAAAAGCAAAAACAGATTTCATCATTTGAAGGAAAAGAGTACACACGCTAAGAGTATAGAGAGCCCTTTTCTGTTTGTATTCGACTTGCTTGTGATGAAATTTCTCCTACCCGTTTGCGATAGGCTTCCTAACTAACTGGCATATTCAGTAGTGTGAATCATTCGCCAGACAAATCCAATTTAATTTACGCACAAATAACTATTTTCCATTTAAAAGCTTGAAAATATATTTCATCATTTTTGGGGAGCGCAGAGAAGGTCTGTGTCTGCCCGGTCATTTCCAGTTCCAACCAGAAAACATTAGCATTTCTATCTTATTTTGCTTTCGATTTGGAAGTGATGAAATTTTGCTTAACCTCTTTGAAAAACTCCTTCAGTTTGCTATAGGCTGCAATGAATTACGACGGCATATTTTATATCTTTAGCTGACTATTTTATCTTTTATTTGACTTCACTTGAAGATTACATTGGAACATATAAAAATGTTAAATATTTGATGATTTCAAAGCTATTTTGTACCCTGCTTTTCTTTGTTTCACTTCTCGTAAAATCATTTACGATTGCTCCAACAAACTCTGGCTTATCAAAGCTATGACAGAAGCAAACGTTTTTCACTCAGTTCCAACCATAAAACATACCCTATAACTAATATGCAATTGTGCGCCGTCCCCGAAAACTTTTTTCTGAGATCTTCGGTACCGGGCGCATGATAGCTCAAAATGCTCCCTGATAAATCTTAAGACGGAATCCGGAAACATATTTCCGGGAGATCTTAAAAAAGTGGTTTTTTTACCCAAAAAATATCCTTTTGCCACTTTATTGATTTATGGATAGCTCTCGCCCTCTAGGTGCCGAAAACCCCGGTCCGGCCGACCAGATCGGGGAATTTTGGGATTTGCCACATCATTTGCCAACTCGACTTTCACTTCCATCGACCACACCGCGCCGAAAGCGCGACGCTCCTTCTTGTTATCCCCTCTAACTAATTAGCATAAGTTTTCTTTTGAATTTGATTTGGAAGTGATAAAATTCTGCTCATTCTCTTTGAAAAACCCCATTAGGGTGTATATCCACTTGAGGGGTGCGTTTTTCTATGCACTAGAACATAAGCCAAGAGTTGTTCGGGAGCTTAAGCCTAATCCTAAGTAGGACTTAAGCCTAAATGGTTTAGTGTAACTGATATTATAATATTATCATTTATACTTTCGTTTCGCATTAGAAAAATATTACGAACACCAGCATAAGTATTGCTACCTGGTGCTGGTATCGAATACCGAGGAATGACATTTACCTGTTTTTTTGGTTTCAGGAAGCAAAAGTTTTCCATCCAGTTTCAACCAGAAAAACATTAGCAAATATTTTGAAAACAGATTTCATATTTTTGGTTCGCATTAGACTTGGAAGTGATGAAATTCTGCTCATTCTCTTTGAAAAACCCATTTAGCTTGCTATAGGCTGCAATGCCCACTGCTATGAATCAGATTTACTGATGGTCAGACAAATCCAATTTACTGGGCACAAAATAAATGCTCTCCTTCATTTTATTGAATTAAAAGCTTCAAAACAGCTTTCGTCATTTGCAATTCATTGCAATCACTTGCACCCCTATTATTCCGCATCTCTGTTTGTTACACGAAAGTACCACTTTCAAGTTTTGCCATTTTTATTCTCGGATAGTTTGAGGTCGCTTAATTTAATTTTACATTATTGTCACTGAACATAGTCACGTTTGGCGTTATCTTCGCATTCGGTGCAGAAGAGTTAACCTCATTTTTCTAGTTTAGACTAGTTGCACTTGCATTCTGTTGAACAATCAGCGTGTCGAAACCAGGAAACCGAAAATAAATCAAAGTATGCCTCGATACAACATGCGCACCTTGCGAGGAGAGCGAGTTGTTAAAAAGGTCCGTTATAATTTATGCCATCAAATAATGCTTAGGAGTATATTTTCAGACAGAAGGAGAAAGAATAAGGCGATGGGAATCGGATTACGAGCGCTTCGTCAAGGATGGCAGAAATGTTCTCTCACTGGAAAAAGTCATGGAAGAAATTGCGCAATCTTTCGAGAACAACGCGATTGAACAGGAGAAGGTCTCACTCACATGCCCGGTAAGTGTTACGGTTTTTAGCTGTAGTGACAGGTGCATCTTAATAGATCACGAGAAAATTATTATTGGAAAGATTTGTCCAGAAAGTACAATCTAAAAGGACTAAGGCAATTAGTTTTTTTAGCTGGAGTGATCCCCCTAGGGATTCCCCAAGTAACTCGTAGTAGATCATGAGAAAATTAACTATAAATTCAACGCACAAGCATTTACTACTCTCAGGACCCTCGAATTTTCGTGCAATCAAGCTTAAAACTCAAGCTTAACCCTTTATTGCCGGACCGTACGATTTTGCTGATTTTTGGTATACAGGGCTCATTCGGGCCCCTGATAACGGGAAAAATATTATTTTTTCGAAATTCGACGAAAAATGGCGATTTTCACGGGTTCGAAAATTTGGCGCGAATTCAAATTTTAGCCAAAAAGTCAGGTCCTGCACGGAATTTGACAAGCTCATTGGATTCCACGTAGCCGATTTACTCGGCAATTTTTTTTTAATTTCCACAAAAAGTGCCAAATTTCGAAAGTTACGAAGGTTTTTAGAAATCGGAGAATTTAAGGCGACCCCCCAAAATTCGTCAATTTTCCTCGATTTTCGGGGGTATGTCTCGAAAATGGCCATTTTTCAGGGCAAAATCGTAGATAAAGTGGCTAAACAAATTACATATCCTGATTCAGGACAAAAAGTTGGCTATATAAGAGCAATATCAGATTTGAGCTAGGAAGCCAAAAAATTGGCCAAAAATTACTCCAAAGTTAGCGTATCTAAAAGGATACACTAGGCAATGAAGGGTTAAATCTTGGACTTACAAGGAACACTCACCTGGGGAAACATGATGGCTAGGAATTTACCCCAACTTGTGGGCATTCGAAAGGTACCAGACTTTTTTCCCCATGCACCTTGAAAAAAAGTTAGTCTGATACGGAAAATTGAATTTTTACAAGGAAAATGCGAGAAAATCCGACTTCAGAAGCCGTTTTCCGGCGTTTTTCTCTATGAAAGTGGCAAAAATAATGTCATATTCGTGTTCCCCGTAATTTTTTGGTTAAGATAGGGCCATTTTCAGAATTTTTTGAGAAAAAAAAAAACCTGAAAAAATTTTTTTCTCAAAAAATTATGAAAAGGCGCTATCTTACCCAAAAAATTACGGGGAACACGAATATGACATTAGTTTTGGTATTTTCATAGACAAAAACGCCCGAAAACGGCCTCTGAATTCGGATTTACTCGCATTTTCCTTGTAAAAATCCAATTTTCCGTATAAGGCTAACTTTTTTTTCAAAGTGCATGGGGAAAAAAGTCTGGTACCGTTCAAATGCCCACATCGTGGGGTAAATTCCTATCCATCACGCTTCCCCAGGTGAGCGTTTCACCAGGTGAGTGTTCCTTGTTAAGCCTTAACACAGGGATCTTAAGCCTAATTGCTTGTATAATGGTTGTTTAGGGCGCAAGCCTAATAATAAATTGCCTAAGTCTAGGCCTAAAAGGTAATCCTAGAATTATTTTAGGCTATTCCCCTAAGCTTAAGTATAAGTTCTTATGATAAGTTCTTATGAGTTCTTAAGCTCTTATGATCATTTTCCCGGAGTTTGACTTGTACGAAATAACAGACAAACACTTGCAATTTGTTATACAAAAGTAACCTACTCTGGTCCTTGAAACAAAAAGGAAAATGTTAAAGTGGCTTATTCTTTGAACGAATAAAATACAGTTTTTACTAAAACATAAAATACAAAGCGTCAGCTACACTTCCCATTTTATCACATTGTCATATGCTTCCTTTTGAGTGCGGCACTGGGCACTCCAAAAGTTTGCTATGCCGACCCCCCAAAACTTTTTCCTCGACGTTGTACATTTCCAATACATCTGCATCGTTTTACAATTTTTGTACTAAGAAACATGGCTCATTAAACAGATACGTTTTAGCAGCCTCTACGTCAAGACCAGTAACTGGCTACATTTTAGACCTTATAGAATTCGGAAAAACTCCTCAATAATGTTCTGACAGACGCAAAAGAAATTTGCACTACAAAATTCCAACCACGTCGTCGGAAGATTTCCTTATTTGCTCGCTATAGTTTGTTACTCTTACAGCTTTTGTTCGCAATTTGGCACGCTATGAGTCATGTTTCTGCTCTAATGCTCCGATTTGTGTCCCGAATTGTTGCGTAATAATGACACTGTCAAAAACGGGAATACAAAAGCAAATAACATTTTAGTTTTTGTAGTATAATGTGCGACACCCGATATTACGTCAACATTTTAGGGCGGGATTTTTGGCAAAGCGAAGAAGTTTCGCCTGAAGCATTGGTACTGAAATATAGTTTCTACTGAATCATCCATATGAGAAAATGTTAACTTATAGGCTACTGCTTTGAATCCGTACAGTACTCTTTCATAATCTCACTAACGTTAGACTTCTACTTCTATCTTGTTAACGTGTGCCT
>JAKKPZ010000718.1:0-19492 GCA_022814885.1 Ditylenchus destructor | reverse complement strand
AACAAAAAATTCTGATTGTTCTCAAAAAACGTCGGATATGCCAATTATAGGCATATCGGCATATGAGCATTTGATAAGAATTGCCACCAGCCCTTTTGCAGAGAAGCAATTACATCAACGCCGCTTTTAGCATCGAAGTCGTAATCAAATTTAGTTTCGTAACTATATCCGATTATTTGATGTTGCGTTGTTAGTGCATTAAAAAGTGCTCAACAGACGGACACAATCTACAGACAACGCTCTCTAGCAATAAAAACATTTCCGGCTATATCAAAGATTAAACATCAAACAACCAGATGTCGAGTAAATATAAATATCAAATAAAGGCTGCCTGAGTTTCAATTTTACTTGGATGTTTGGAATTTCAGCATCAATTTAAGATGGAACTCTATGTCTTCCGTCATTCTGAATGGGAAGAACTCTATCATTGCACTTATGACATCGACATCATTCCGTTAGAAAAACGAGTGCATGAAATTCATGGCGTTTTAATCATTGCACTAGCAACGATATTTATGGTAATTCTTCCAGAATTTTTTGACAATTTTAAACCCTAGACACTATTATTTTTTTTAAATTTTCAGCTAATCTACATTCCAACACTCTCAATCATAATGTTCAAATTTCTGGACAAGCCGGCTTATCAGCTAATGTTTCTTATTGGTGTTACTGATGTTTTGATTTTAATCACCGCTCTTATTCCTTGCGGAATTTGGTCATTCGAAGGTTATGTTTTCTGCACACAGCCGACGTTAATCTATATGTTGGGGTGCTTTGGCACGGGTAAGATATTTATAAAACAATTACAAGCATTCACTTTGCAATGGAATGGTTAGGACAGATATTGAGTAAAATGCTCCGCCGATAGTATACTTAACATATTGTCAGTTATAATCTGAATAATTGCACTTAAAAATTCAAGCTCCAGATTTCAATACATCCATCGGGTATCTTTTCAAACAGAGTTATTAAGGTTTCTGGGTATTGTCGACGGAAAGCAGTGCCATTCTTGCATTTTATCGCTGCTTGGAACTATGGCGCCCATTCGTCGCGAATTCTCTGTTTAAGGGAAGACGGACTTTACTTTGGATCGGCTTTTCTTTGTTTCATTTCACCGCTGTTTTCTTTTTCGGAATGCCAGTTATCTATAGTTCAATTGATGGTGCGTTTGCCATAAACCCGCACGCTGGCTATATTGAGGACACGGAAGGAAAGGTATGAGATGTTCTTTTAACCCAATTACAAAGTCGTGCAGTATTTGAGTGTTCACATTCAATGATTTGTCTATTCGATTATTTGTCTCGCCAAGGCCTACAATTAATTGAACTGCACTCCGATATCAGAATTTTTAACTATTTTGATTAACTAATGTTTTAGTTTTTTAACCCACACCACAGATTGTACAATACTGGCCTATTTTTCGTCCTAATCTTATTATATTCTGCTTTGGTTTATTTGATGATATGTAAGGAAAGGGATCATGTCATCTCACGTCAAACGCTCTCTGCACAATATAAGGTATTGTTTAATCGAGAAAGATTTTCTTTATTACTTCACTAGCTTCACTGGTGGTGCCTACGTGGCAACACGGAATCTTGGGCTGGTAATCCCTCACTCGGCTTTACGGTCGGGCCTTCGGCCCTCAATTAGGCTTTACAGTCGGGCCTTAGGCCTTCAATTAGGCTTTAAATCCCGGCGATTTGGTACCATTTTCACGCTAAGTCAACGGTGCATCAGAAGCCGGGATTCTGAATCCAGATACCCAAAATCCGACCTCAGATTCGGATTCCCCGTATCCGAAAACCCCCAAGTGCCAAAAATTTCTATCAGAATCCCGGAAATATGAAATCCATCCAATGTGATCGCCCTAAGCCGCATATTATAAAAGATTTGTGGTACGAAGCATTACTTTTTTGAGTTCCGTTTTGGTAATGTAATATTTGCATAAGCCATGAAATTCTCAGCCTCTTTCACCAGCCAATGCATATGGATTGTCATTACCTTATTAAAAACCGTTTAGGCACTTATCCAAGCACTTATTATTTGCAGCTGCGAAGCGATTTCCGACGCCTATTGGGTCATTGTGCTTCAAGGACCAGCACCTCCACAGATTGTCATCTTTATAGGAATGTACACTTGGATTTGCAGTCATGGTAACACAATTGCATCATTTCATAATTGCACTATTTTTACTTTAAAAGTTCATTATAAAATTAAGGTAATTTTGCACTATAATTTTGTCTTCAGGAGTACCTGGACTAATTTACATCAGCATGAACAAATCTGTCCGCGATTCGATCTTCAATGTTCTCAAAATCAAAAAGAGGGTGACACCTTCAAGAAATGCCGTATTTGACAGCAGTGTTAATCCTGCGCAACTATTCAATGTTATAATTGTATAAACTAGCCGAGCAGAGCTCGGCTAGCTGTCTGTCTGAGTCTATATTCCTGGTTTAGATTGAATTCGTTGGTCAATAAATTTTAATTGGGTGAATATGAATAACAGTTTAGGTATTCGCTACGCGAAAAAACCTCGGCCTGCGGCCGTCTAGAAAACGGCATAGATTTTAAAGGGTATAATACAGATATACCTATGTTCTAAGTTCCCTCACATTCCAAGGGGGAAGGTCGGGCGCTCCGCGCCCGACCACAGGACTGGCTCGCCACCTGCGGTGGCTCGTAATGTTTATGGGGTAAGATTGATTTACAGCCAAAACACTCCAAAAACGGCTAAATGCCCTAAGGGCAAATTTCGTCAATGCGGGTGGTCCAACCTCGAAAATTTTATGCCATTCGTTTTGTCTCACCGAGAGCTATCATTTGACACCTCACTCGCCTCTGGAGGTGGTCAGGAACCCAAAATCCCGAGAAATGCCCTCAGGGCAAATTTCGTCAATGTGGGTGGTCCGATGTCTGAAATGTTTGTGCCATTCGTTTTGGTTCACCCAGAGCTGTCATTTGACACCTCACTCGCCTCTGGAGGTGGTCAGCAACGGAAAATCTCGACAAATGCCCTCAGGCTAAAAATCTCCGCTGTGTGTGGTCCAATCTCGAAAATTTTTTGCCATTCGTTTTGTCTCACCGAGAGCTATCATTTGACACCTCATTCGCCTTTGGAGGTGGTCAGGAACGCCAGATCCCGACAAATGACCTCAGGGCCCATAACTTCGTCGTGGGTGGTCCGATCTCGAATCTGACAATTTTCCCTTCGCCTACTCATTGAGAGGAATCGTTTGACGTATCACACGCCTCTGGACGCATGCTGGATATTTCTAAACAACTCCCTCCCTCCCTCGTTCAGGAAAAAGGGGGCGTGGCGACCTAACTGCTTGTAACTCTCTATGGGGGGGATAAAATAAGACATTATCAAGTATAAAACCATTTTTATGTAATAATATTACCGTATTCCCAGTAATTGCTAAAATAGCAGTAACAGTAATTGCCTAAAATTACTCCCCCTTACAATTACTCCCCCTCTCGGGGGTAGTTGAAAAATTACTCCCCTCCCCTATATTTACTCCTCCCTCGGGAGTATTTGAAAAATTACTCCCCGAGTAATTTTTCCCGGGGAGTAATTATAGGGAATACGGTATTGTAAAAATTTTTAATGGAATATGCGTGTTGAATGAGAAAGCGACCTAAATGCGCAAGTGAGTTTAGTGAGCGAGTTGAATGAGCGAGCGAGTTGAGTGAGCGAGCGAGTTGAATGAGTGAGCAAGCTAAATAAGCATGCGAGTGTTGAGTGAGTGAGTTGTATGAGTGAGCGAGTTGAATGAGCGAGCAAGTTGAGTGAGTTAATTGAATGAGCGAGTTGAGTAAGCGAGCGAGTTGAATGAGCGAGCAAGTTAAATAAGCGGGTTGAATGAGAAAGCGACTTAAATGCGCAAGTGCGTTTAGTGAGCGAGTTGAATGAGCGAGCAAGTTTTATAAGCGAGCCAATTGTATGAGCAAGCGAGTAGAGCAAGCGAGTGAGCGAGTTCCGACACATTTGATAAATTTCTTCCAACTTTTAAATTTTCTTGAAACATTTTCCTCCAACATAAGCTGAAAGTTAGGCCAGATATTCTTTAGCGAGAACGCTTATTATCAAAGAAAGTTATATATTTTTTTAAGATGTCGAGATATCACTCATAGCATAATCGCGATCTTTCCGCAATCTGTTACGACATCATACGTTTTCTGGCTTCATATGCTTTGAGTTAAAAGGAAATTTCAATTTAAAGATTGATTTCGACATGTAATACGCGATTGTTATTGAAGACGCTTATTTTCAAAGTCGTGAATTTTTATGACATCTCTAATGATGCCATGTATATTTTTGAAGACATCTCATATACAGGGTTGCCCAAAAAAGGTATCAAGTTGAGGCCCTTGTATTTTCTCGAAAATAATCTTACCCAAATGACGTTAATATCTTAAAAACTACTATTAAGCTGGATCTTTTATACGCAAAAAAGATCTTGTCGCTATCCTGCAAATTTAGTTGGTAACATAACGCCGAATTAACGAAAAAAGCAATTTTTCACACACAAAAATAATTTTTGACGCCAATTTTCGACCATTTCTCACAGAGATAGTGCTAAAACCAAGCTCATATTCGGATCCGCCGTGAAATTCTGCGTAGGATAGGCGTTTCTACGACTGTCTACCGAAAAATTTATTTTTTCGTCACATTTTTAGCCCATTTTTGGCACATTTTGGGCCGGAACTCACCGAAAATCGCCTTAGATGACTATGTCCCTGAAGACAAAGTTGCTAAACTCGTCGAGTTCTTTCCGAAAAACACATTTTTTCGGTGATAAAAATTTTTACAAAATTTTTCGAATGGATCAAAAATCGATTTTTCAAAAATCGCCGCCTATCAAAGATCTCGTCCAATCCTCATATCCCACAACATTACACGTGGTCGAGCCCTTGAGCGAACTCGTCTCGTTTTCAGGTATGTAATTTGGAGTTTGAAAGTATTTTCTTTCTAAAAAGTACACCATATCCAATTCCGATCGAAACTTGCCCTGAGGATTTTAAATCTCATTAAACAACTCGTGGCATCCGGTGTTGTCGATTCAAAAATCTCGATTCTATTTGGAAACAACACTGGATTGTTCAAAGATCAATGTTCAAGACTAAAATGTTTAAAAAATTTTAGTCTCAAACTGGCGCCAAGAATCAGAAAAAGTATTCTCGGGGGATCAATTAGATAATGTATGTTATGCTGTGCTGCTTTTTATTAGTTATTCGCAAACGAAATATAATAAATTGAAGCTACCTGCAAATTGGACACATTTGCGCTAAAGAGTTTCAAAGATTCTGATCTTGCTCTTTTGAAATTTCATAAGTAGCGGGCGCTTGTATGGTTTTACGGGCCCAAAAATATCAATAGAGTCCCCCATATTGATTTTTTGTAAACTTCTTCGCTCGGAAAAAAGATTATCACAAACTTTGATGCGATTTATGTATTTACTACTTTGTTTTGAATAAAATGTTTACAAAAAATAAAATTTGTACAAAAAAAACAATAGGGGGACCCTATCGATATTTTGGTGGACGTAAAACCATACAAGCGCCAAGTAGCGTGATTATTGATCGTCAAAGGCCAACCGCAAACCGATAAGACTGTGTGTCATGTGTGTTATGTATTAATTTCACTGGAGTAGTTCCAATTAATGAACCGAAACATTTCAGGAAATTGTGTCTTGAAACGATTACTGTTTCTCAATTGGTCCCAACTATTCAGCAACTATGACGCTTGGTGAGGAAATTTGTTATAAAAACTAAAATATTGATTAAACATGAAATCCATCATTTAAGGAGCCGACGAAGTACATCACATCATGGAAACAACCGTCTACAGTACCTCGACAGTACTGAACATCTACCTCCTCTACCTGATAACCTACCACTCCACCTTCGGCATCAAGCTCTATAAATATTTGCTGACTGTCGATGCCGGCTTGGATCTCATTTTCGGTTTCATTGTGCTTCTTTCACAGCCGGTTGGTACTCAGACTATTTTTCTATGAAAATTTTTCCATTTTTAACTAACTATAATCTAATAAAAAGCAATATAAAAATGTAACAGTAAGAGAGTTAATTGACATTTGTCTTGTTTTTGAGGCTTTATATAAGGCTTTATTAGGTTAACTTTGTATACTTCGAGTCCCTATAAGGCGCACTGTGTCAGTCCACCGGGAATCGAATCTCCTCCGTCGGCGCTCGGTTTTAGGATGTGTGATAGTTCATTCGCTTCTTCACGGTGAGAGAAGACGATTGATACCTGTCTCGCCGACAATGATTGCAACTGTTAAAAGTTATGACTCATCAAAGTTTCCAAAAATGCACACTATTTCGTCGTTTTCGCGCTGTCTGGCGCCTGTGCATCCATGGCCGAGTGCTAAGTCGTTAGGCACCAGGCATCGATGCAGGTTCGGATCCCCGCGGGTGAAATGATTTTTTGACACCGGGATTTTTTGCACCCGGGGGTTTTAAGAGGTCCTGAATCCAGAAAAATATTTTTTGACGTGGGGTACCCGGGGGAGGGGGGGTTAATTCAAAATTTTGTCATTTTTGAATGACGCATGTATCCTGTGTACTTTTTTGTGCTGAAGCTGAATTTTTAGAAATTTCCTACGTGAGCCGGGGCGAAGGCCGCGGTTTCTTTTCTTTTCCACTTTAACCTATTTCGCAGGATATATGTCGGGAGAGCGGGGGGGGGGGGTCCTATGGGTTTTGCGTTTTAGACGCTCCCGCACCCAAACTCGCGAGTACCCCAAAACCCATGGTTTTAAGGGGGTTATCAATGTCAGCTTTGAAGGTCACATACATGAAAACGTGAGTTACGTGGGTCAAATAAAAGGGCAAGTTTCGCGTCGGGCTCGGATCTGGGCGTGTGATACACCAATCGCTTCCTCTCGGCGAGACAAGACGATTGGTACCGGACTCACCGGGTACATCGGCATTACACAGTACACCGGAAAATCCTGGATTTGGGGCGTGGTCCGCGGTGAAGCCGCGGGTTCTCTTTTCTTTTTATAACATTATTTCACAAGGTATTCAGGTTGCATTTTCATGTGACGGTTATTTTGTGATGAAGCTGAACGGATTCGTCGCTGGCTTTTCGCCCTGTTGGGACTCATTTTTCGCAATTATCCACGTATTTTTTCTTTACGCAAATGTTATGTGGATCCCGGTTCAATTTGTCTACAGATATCTCTTGCTGTGTAAAGACAAGTGAGTTATTTTTATGAGCGCATAGTGGGAAAAAGTCAGCGTCTATTCATCCACTTTAACGTTTCCTTCTAGCCATATCCAGGAAGCTTTATCGGACAACATTTTGCGCTATGACGGATTCCTCATAGCCGAAAACTCCAAGTGCCAAAACCTTAACCTCGTGGTCAAATCCGACTTCAGATTTGGATTCCCCATAGCTGAAAACCCCCGGGTGCCAAAAATTTCGGTCGGAATCCCGAAACCATGAATTTCGGAAAATTCTCTGGCACTCTAACATAATGTGTGGTCTTTTCTGTCACGATTTTCTGAAGAGTAAATGAGCCATCAAAGATCAAATTGTTATGGTTTTCTGACCGAAAATCGTAGATGCCTGCACATCCCAGGTGACGCCTCAGCGCTTCAACTTACTATAAGGATATTCTAGTGAGGAGGATAAAGATCCGGACGAGTGATAGCTGAAACGACAGCTAACCCAGAAATCTAGTATGCGCGACTTCTTTTTCGGATTCCTTTTCTTAGAATCATACCATTCACCACAAACTTTTTCAGTGTCCGTTCGCTAAAGACCAACGTACTTATCGCTTCGTTTACAATATTTTACTTGCTGCTTTGTCTTGTCATTATTGTCATAATGTGCGAAGTGCGCGAGGAGTACCAGACCGTTGGCAAGCATATAATAGAGAAGAATGGCTGGCCTATGCGCAGTGACCAAAGACCAACTTATGTGGTTGGCTCGTTTATTGTAAGTTACTTACTCTCATAATCTTGACAAATTTTTGTATTTTTGAGTTTTTCTCAGACGTTTTTTGCGTGTGTGTATATATGTGTATATATATATATATATGTGTGTGTATGTGCGTGTGTGTATGTGCGTGTGTGTGTGTGCGTGTGTGTGTATGTGCGTGTATATATATATGTGTATTTGTGTGTGTGTATGTGTGTGCGTGTGTGTGCGTGTGTGTATATATATGTGTGTATTTGCGTGTGTGTGTGTGTGCGTGTGTGTGAATGTGTGTGTGTGTGTGTGTGTGTGTGTGTGTGTGTGTGTGTGTGCGCGTGTGTGTGTGTGTGTGTGTGTGTGCGTGTGTGTGTGCGCGTGTGTGTATGCGTGTGCGTGTGTGTGTGTGTGTGTGTGTATGTGTGTATGTGCGTGTATGTGTCTGAATGTGTGTGTATGTGCGTGTGTGTGTGTGAATGTGTGTATATGTGTATATATGTGTGTATGTGTGTGTGTGTGTGTGTATGTGTGTGTATGTGTGTGTGTGTGCGTATGTGTGCGTACGGGTGTGTGTGCGTGTGTGTGTATATATGCGTGTTGTGTGATTGTGTGTTGTGCGTGTGTGTGTGTGATATGCGTGTTGTGTTATGTGTGTGTGCGTGTGTGTGTGTTGTCTGTGTGTGCTGTGTGTCCAGACACACACTACCAATTTTTTTGTTGTTAAGCTTCACTGAGACGTTGTTTTAATGTGATTAGGCATAGACTATGTTATGAATGTTTATGGATCAGACACGGGGGAGTAAATAGAGCTATTACAGTATTGCAAAAGTTTTCACAAAATAGATTTAAACAAAGAAACAGTGTAGACTCAATAAAGTGATGTATGCGGTGTGTGTATATATATGTGTGTATGTGCGTGTGTGTGTGTGTGTGTATATGCGTGTGTGTATGTGTGTGTGCGTGTGTGTGCGTACGTGTGTGTGTGTGCGTGTGTGTGTATATGCGTGTGTGTATGTGTGTGTGCGTGTGTGTGTGTATATGCGTGTGTGTATGTGTGTGTGCGTGTGTCTGTGTCTGTGTGACTGTGTGTCCAGACACACACTACCAATTTTTTTGTTGTTAAGCTTCACTGAGACGTTGTTTTAATGTGATTAGGCATAGACTATGTTATGAATGTTTATGGATCAGACACGGGGGAGTAAATAGAGCTATTACAGTATTGCAAAAGTTTTCACAAAATAGATTTAAACAAAGAAACAGTGTAGACTCAATAAAGTGATGTATGCGGTTTGTCGAAGGTCGACTTAGTAACAATTCTAACAGACTTCACATATTTATGACAATGTGTTTCAGAAGGAATGGAGAATGATAACCTTCCTGTCACTCAACTTTATTACTAGCAGCTTTAGCATTGTAACGGTCATCTGGTGTGAAAAAAATATTTCCAAGTATTTTCGTGAAATGGGCAATCCAACCAATAATACTACGCGAAGAATGCACACAGAGTTCCATAGAGCGCTATTGGCCATGGTAAGAATTTTTAATAATTAACTGTTATTTTCTCACTGTAATTATTGCCGGTCATATTTTTTCCGCGAACAGACATTCTTTGATGATCAGACAGTTAGAGATGTTCTAGCCAGTCAGACACTAAATTTCTCTTTGCATGATCTAAACTCAAAACAAAGGTTAAGCTTAAAAGTACGATTCATATCTGGGCACGATTCGTCAGGTAAACCCCAATTCTGATATTGCTAAACCCCTCTAGAATCCTAACTCACGTGAAACGTGAGTTAGCTCATAAAATATTTTCAAATTTCGCGCCAATATGCGGCTTGTGTCTGATTTGGCAGTCCATTTTTTCTGTTGCGACTGATACCATTATTTTGTATGAGGCAAAACTCTAGTAAAAGGTATTTTTCTTGCAGGCCATATGCCCTTTGATCGCAATCACCATACCTGTGTATTATTTCTGCACAGTTTTCGCTTTTCAACTCTGCTCAGGATGGATCTCAGCATACATTACAAGCGCACTCTCGGCTATTACGGTCATCAATCCATTGACCACAATTTTTTGCTTCCGCTGTTATCGAAGAGCGGTTCTCAAATCTTTCAATTGTAATCGACTAAAAGTGACAGTTAGACCATCGAATAGTGTTCCTGTGCATTCTGCTTCGAACAGAATTCAAGAAGTCAGATGAACCAAATAATTTCAATAAATTTCAATCAATAAATAAGTTCCACGATCTTTGGTCAGTGATCTTTGTGCGTTGACCAACCAACCAACTAATCTCATTACCACACACAAGCGAACGGGTGCCTCTGGCATGTTCGGGAATGGTGATAATCTGCTTGAGTGGCTTCTTGCTACCTCCAGTGGCTCTGTTTGTCCTTTTACGAATATGCATCCAACGAATATGCCCCTACCCTATAGCGCCACTTTGTGTCCGTGCGTGGCCACCCCATTTAGGGGTGATATGTGAAATGTAACTTGGGCAAGTTGCTTGGCTTGAAGAGTTATGCCACCAGGAATTTGTGCAGCCCGATCGGCACATTGGGTTGAAAGTTACGGGATTGCCTGGCCTACCATCATGGGTCAAAAAATGTTTTACGGGGAAACGTGTAGTTAGGGGTTTTCGGCTATGCTGAGTACGAATTCGAAGGAATTATCGAGATTCGATGTTTGTGTTTAAAGTTTTGTTTGTACTTTTAAATGAACAGAAAGGGTGCTTCTTATTTCGTAATTGTCAACAAGCTAGCGTCTCCTTTTGAAACGTAAATAGCGCGTAAGCCTAGCCGTCCACGTTTGAGAAAATTTGCTCCCTTTATGAAATTATGCGAAAAATATGGACTAACGGATACTGAATTATTCACGAAATTGATTGGTTACAGACAAAGTTGGGCGCCTTGGATTATGGATGATCAAAGGACTAAATTAGATGATGAATTCCATAGGACTGCCCCCGCGGCTCCGCCGCTTGGCGGCGCCCTTGGTCATCCAGGATTTTCCGGATTTCCGGAAGCCATAAATCCCGGTACTCGCAAGAGTTGACGGCGAGACCGGTACCAATCGACTCCTCTCACCGAGACAAGCGATTGACGTATCACACCCCTAACCGACTGCGACTGGAATTTTTCCCTTTTGTAAAACCCCAAAAGCTGAAAAATGGCGTTTCCTCGCTTTTCGTGCGGACCCCCCCAATTCTGACATTGTTTTAACCCCCCCTAAAATCATGGGTTTGGGGGGGTCCCCGCGAGTTTGGGGGTCCGGGACCCCCAAAAAGTGGGTTATTCTATTGGGGGGGACGGACACCTATCAACTTAGAGGGACCCGATATGATGAAGTTTTTAGGGATTACAATGCGACATACCCCAAGGAACCGGGTGACTCATGAGAGTAATTTCAGAAAGCCCATAAAATTATTTTTCCGTTATTAGGTGCCGTAGGTTCTATAAAATTTCATAAATTCCACTCTGAAGAATATCTAAGCCATTTCCCCCTATATTAAGGGGCCCCCCTTTATAACTGGTCCCCATATCCGCAAAATCCTCAGTTCCGGCTGAGTGATAGCTCAAAATGACCACCATAAAATTCTAAGAATTTTGGTCCCAATCCGACCTGGATCCGAGCGGCGCTATGAAAGTTACAGGTGCGCGAAGTTCGGCATTTTGCACACGGTTTCGGCGCCTTTGCCTCCATGGCCGAGTGCAATGGGGCGCAGGCACCAGCCCGTCGATGAAGGTTCGATTCCGCGCGGGTGAAATCGTTTTTTGACACGGGGTTTTTGCCCCGGGGTTAATTAAATTAAATTAAATTAAATTTAAAAAAAAATTTAATTAAATTAAAATTAATTTTTTGGCATGGATATAATTTTTGTTGCAATTCAATTTCGACTTTAAAAAGCTCATTTTTTTAAAGTCGAAATTGAATTGCAACAAAAATTATATCCATGCCAAAAAATTAATTTTAATTTAATTAAATTTTTTTTAAATTTAATTTTAATTTAATTAAATTAACCCCCGGGGTCAAAAACCCCCGTGTTAAAAAACGATTTCACCCGCGCGGAATCGAACCTTCATCGGCGGCCTGGTGCCTGCGCCCCATTGCACTCGACCATGGAGGCACAGGCGCCGAAATAGAGTGCAAAATCCCGAACTTCGCGCACCTGTAACTTTCTTAGCCCCGCTCGGATCCGGGTCGGGTTGTGACCAAAATTCTTAGAATTTCATGGCGGTCATTTTCAGCTATCACTCAGCCGGAACTGAGGATTTTGCGGATATGGGGACCAGTTCCGTGGCCCCTTAATATAGGGGGAAATGGCTTAGATATTCTTCAGAGTGGAATTTATGAAATTTTATAGAACCTACGGCACCTAATAACGGAAAAATAATTTTATGGGCTTTCTGAAATTACTCTCATGAGTCACATTTAAATGTTGAATGTGAATACTCTATTTCCTCTAATTAAGCCCCCGGGAGCTTAATTATTTAAAAACCCCTCGAAGGGGGTCTATTATGGGCGCAAAAATAGGGGCAAAATTTTTGGGATTTTTTGGGAATTTCGCAAAATTTTTGAATATTCAGACCAATTTTGAATTCCTGCCGAAAACACTATAGTAAAAATTTGAATTTTTACCAAATTTCGCAAAATTTGGCAAAAAAATCAGTTTAGGTCTCTGGGTATTGTCAACAGAAAGCAGTGTTATTCTTGCATTTTAGCGCTGCTTGGAATTATGGCGCCCGCATGTTGCGGATGCTTTGTTCAAAGGAAAGAGAACTCTGGTCTGGATTGGCCTTGCGCTGACGCACTTCACCGCTGTGTTTTCATTCGGTACACCAATTGTGTACAATTCACTTTTTGGGACAATGCTACTGAATCCTCACGCAGGGTACAGTGAAGACAAAGAGGAAAAGGTACGCAATTTGGGCAGTGATGTCAATATGTATGAAAAACTAAAAAGTTGAAAACTATAGTATAGTTTTCAATGGATAATGATTCTGCTCACAGCTTCTTGTACATTCTAGAAGCTGTGAGGATTCTGGCTCAAATTAAAGCTGAGACACTGAGCTTCCGATTGAGACATTATTCGTCTTCTAGAATGTTCTTGAAGCTGTGATCAGAAGCAATATCCATTTAAGAACTATACTATAGTTTTCAACTATTTTATAGTTTTTCATAGATTCTCTACCCTATAAGGGAGTTAGATTCGGTTTTTCTTTCAAGAGAATCTAGCCTAAGCCTAGCCTAAAATATGCCTTTAAGGGTTGTTGCACACGTCACATGCAAAATCTGTGACAAAAAAGAACCACATCTGTGACACTAATCACCTTTACGTTTTCAGTTTTCTAACTTTCATCATTGAATGTACAATATGAGTCTGTTTTTCGTCCTGATTGGACTTTATATCGCATTTGTGTGTTTGTTGGTTTCGAAGCGAAAGTTGATGAGCTGTGGCCCGTCGAGTCAGATGCTTGCTACTCAGCGGAGAGTAAGTTTAGCGTAGTGATGACTTTAGACTTCAGGCTTTGTAAACATTGTCTAGGAGAGATAATGCTAGAACGGAATACAAAATAATTTTGGAGCGGAGGTCAAAAAAGTGCATTTTGTTGGCCAAAAAGTGACTTTTTTGTCAAAAAATGACATTTTTGAACCAAAGCATCCACGAGGATGATTTTTACACGGGGTTTATTTATGCCGGGGTTTTCCGGCATGATGAATCCGAATTTAACATCAGATTTGGGGTACATTGAAGTGAAGCCAAAAATACTTTTGATTTTTAAAGTTTTCGATTTTTGTATCAAAATTAATATTTTTCTTGCTGGAATTTGAAAAAAATAAATTTTTGACAATCGCTTTTACTCTAAAAATACACAGAATTTTTTTTACACAGAAAATTTTTTTGCCATAGTATGGGAAGTACGCCTTTAAATTTTACGATAAAAATACAGAAAATATACCAAATTCTGTGCCATAAAAAATCAATAATGCTAACAAAAAAGCATTTTTATCGTTTAGTCACTAATCCAAGCTCTGGTTATCTGTTCTTGCGGAGCGATATCCGACGCATATTGGTTCATAATCTTCCTTGGACCCAGTCCTCCACAAGCCGCTATCTTTATGGGAATGTACACTACTTGGATCTTGCACGGTAAATGATATTAATAAATAATGAGGTAAAATTTGTTGTTTTGAAGCATAAGTAATTACATTTTTGTTATTACCTTCTTTTTCATAATAAGGTTCCCCATGACAAGATTCCTCTAGTCCACGCATTTGCATAGCAACCTCCAAGGCCATATACGTCATCACGTGACAAACGTTCTCATATTAGCCATAACAAACAAGGAGGCGAACAGTTAACTCCATTTTCACAATGGAAAATTGAAGAGTTTAACCCTTCATTGCCCGACCGTGAGAGACGGCAGACAAAAAAGATAACCCGCCAGCAAACAGGCCGTCTCTCTTCTTCTCCTTTCAAACTGCTCGACGCTAATTGGCTGGTTTGAAGCAGAGAAGCTATGCACTACACGAAATATGCGTATCTAATTACATACACTGGGCATGAAGGGTTAAATGAATGCGTCTTTCCATTCGAATATTCTAGAAGGAAAAGACGCTTCTTCCCTTACTACGCATAATGTGCATTCAAATTGCCGCCTCTTTAGTTTAAATGCGCCTTGTTATATCGAATGTAACTATTCGCCTCTTTGTGTGTTATGGCTAATAATTCCTTTTGTGAAGAATTTTAATTAGATTTAAAAATCGATCGCGCGTCCAAACTTTTTAGATTTTCGAAAGAAGTGTTTATATAAGATTTTGCCGCGCAAATACCGTATTTCCCCTATTATAAGCCCCTATAATTGAACCCCCCATAACAGACGCCTCAAAAGAAAGAGAAACAGTCTAAAAGTGAGAGAGACCCTATATTATATACCCCTAGGGGGTATTGAAATAAGATAACCCCCGGAGTTATATTAGAGGAAATATGGTAATTACAAAGCGGGCGGAACAAACATTTGTGTGTTCCAGGACACTATTCGGGCTATTTCTATTAAATTGACTGGTCCGACATTTTAAATTTCATAAAATGACTAAAACTATGAAAAATTTCAGGAGTTCCAGGAATAATCTACATCAGTATGAACAAGACGATACGCGGTTCATTCTACAAGGCATTCGATTTTAAAAATACAAAAACCGGCATTCCAAGAAAATTGTCCTATTCCAACAATACATGTTACTTTACTAAGAGGCCAGTGTGCGTCCCTGCGTCCATCCCTGTGTCCACCAGTGATGTCAAAACCTATAAAAAAACTATCGATAGTTTTGCAAAACTATCGGATAGTTGCAAACTATCCGATAGTTTCCAAAACTATCCGATAGTTTACACATTCAGGCAAAACTATCGATAGTTTTCTGAAACTAATATTAGATTTAAAGCCTAACATTAGACATTCGAAAGACAAAAGCCATTGTTAGTTTTATAAAATGAATTTTTCTTTCGAATGTCTATTCGAATATCTAAAGTTAGGTTTTAAAACTAACATTAGTTTCAGAAAACTATCGATTGTTTTGCAAAACTATCGATAGTTTACTTCACACAGGGGACGGACGCCGCGATAGCGGCGGCGGGCGCAGCTAGTAAAAGTACTCGTTCATATGTCCCTTAAAAGTCACTTCAAACCGTAAAGTGAAATCATGAGGAAAATAAATTGCGCATTCGCCTCCTTGGCAACCATGACAAATTACAAGAAATTTAATAAAATGCCATCCTCATACAAGTTGCTGTTATTCTACCACCGACGATGACTAAAAATACAATGTCTAGTGTCATGTGCTAACTTTCTCGTAATGACAGAGCAATTATTTTGAACGAATAGAGTGTGCCAAGCATGGCTGGCAGAAGATGCAAAGTAGGGTCGGGGATAACACATGATCCAAGCCGATCCTTTCAAATATTTCAATTAAAATAATTGTAAAGCATACATATTGACGTCATTTGCATATTTGTAGATCTTTGTGGAAATTTTGCATCTTCTGCCAGCCATGCTTGGAACACTCTATTCGTTCAAAATAATTGCTCTGTCATTACGAGAAAGTAAGCGCACGACACTAGACATTGTATTTTTAGTCATCGTCGGTGTTAGAATAACAGAAATCTGTATGAGGATGACATTTCTATTAAATCCTTATAGTAAGCTGAAACAAAACTTCCTGGCTTGGTAATGTTACCAAGCCACGAAGTTATGTTACCAAAACCTAATTGTTGTCGTTCCGTGAGATTTTTTGTCCGTGAATGAGGAATATGTGTTCTCCCTGACCGTATTTTGCATCTTCTGCCAGCCATGCTTGGCACACACTATAAATAACACTCCAAATAATTGCTCTGTCATTACGAGAAAGTAAGGACACGACACTAGACATTTTATTGTTAGTCATCGTCGGTGTTAGAATAACAGTAATTTGTATGAGGATGACATTTTTCTTAAATTTCTTGTAATTTAGCCATCCGCCATAGGGACACATTGGTTCATTAGCATCCACTTTCCTTATATTGACTGCGGAAACTTTGATGACCCATAACTCTTCAGGCCCCAACTTTTTCCCCTGCCAACGGTTTTGTGCTTAGCTCGTCGAAATATATCGATTGAGCTATCACTCGTCGCGATCCTGACATTGGATCGGAGGCACATACAAACATCGCGTCACTTTTGCTTTAGGGTGAGTAGACGTATTCTTGGAATAGACAATTTTCTGAGAATGCCGACTTGAATTTCCTTTTAAAACTGGCTTTAAATTTCCTTTACATGGATATGTCTGCACTATTTGGTTTTAATTATATATAATTATTTATAAACAACTTAATCGGATCGAGAAGAACCAAGCTCAGAAGAAAGTCAAGTGACAAAGTGCAAAAGAGTTCTTTAGCATTTTTACTTTTGGGCTGAATTTCCGGGCAGTTCTGCTGAACTGTGCTGTACGTTTTCTATGAATGCCGACTTGAATTTCGTTTTAAAACTGCCTTTAACCCTTCATTTCCCACTGTTCCAAATTTGGAACGCAAAAGGTGACCCATTTGATTCCCAGTGTTCCTAATTTGGACACAAACTTTGGAGTAATTTTGTCCAATTTTTTGGCCTCCTAGCTATTATATTGCTTGCTCTTATATTGCCAACTTTTTGTCCTGAATCAGGTAAACAAAAATGATTAATGTGAGTATTTCGCACTTTTAGCTGAGTTGAAGATTAATAATCTTCAACTTCCGATAATCTTAGATTATCGGATTTCGAGCTTTAGCCGTCCTATATGTCCTTAATGTAACCAGAAAAAATTGAAAGCAACAATATTGTAGTCTAAAATCGGTAGACTAATACGTCGGATTTGAAATATTTGAGCGGGATTTGGCAACATGGGGTTGCACTTCAATTTGCACCGCACTTGAAGATCCTGATCAGAACACCGTTTTCTGTGTCAATTTTGTCCATTCAGTTCACTTTATATACACCGATTCAATTTTTTCCGGCTTCTTCAGCAAAGCACTTCCAACGTTATATAAGATTCTTGAACAATGCAATCAATAAATAACAATCATCCAAATACCGATGCTTCTGGACCGAATACTTCGCACGAATCGCTTTATTCCGGTTCCTCCAGAAAGGCAGTTGCAACATCAGTGGATTCCTTAGAATATTTGACGTCTACCTCCAGTGAACTTCAAAATGTCCAATTGAAGCCAAAAAAATTTGCTCGAGATATGGAAATGCCTAGAAATTGTAAGACATTACATTTTGTATTTTATTTTGCAGCAATGTGAAACTATAACGGATTTACATCTATAACATTTGTAATTATTTGAATCATTTAGGCCTGGTTTGCGGTCATCCCACGAATTGCTGGTTAGTGGTTTAGTTTTCAAATAATAAATGACCAGTTATTAAAATTTCAGTAATTACGGTGTGGCTTCTTGTAACGGTAAATAGTAATATTTGAATTCGTGACAGTATCACGGTGTAATCACACTTCAATGATTTAGACCAATCATTTGGAGACCAATTTGGTGCCGGAGGCACCAGTTCAAGCTAGTAGCTTACAAAAGGGTAAATGGGCGCCAGCGCCCAAGTCTGCTTCTGTATAGGTAAATTTGGACTTAAAAACACGTTTTGCGGTTTTGGCGCGAATTCAAATTTTAAATGATGAATATAAATATTTCTAAATTTCCAACTTTCCAAGACCTTTCATTCCAAGCCCAACTAACGTGGGAATCGTACAGCGTCAAAAACAGCCATTTTTGGCCAAGAAGTGGCACTTTTTGGCGTACGCTCCAAAATTTTTGCATTTTCCGTTCTGGCATCTCAATACGGTCTGTCTAACACCAAAGCCACAATCAACGGAGAGTAACAAAACAACTTTTCTTTGTAGCGTCAAAAAGTGGCCATTTTTACCACTTTTTGGCCTAGAATGGCACATTTTTGGATCTCCGCTCCAAAATTTTTACATTTCACTTTCTGGCATTCCCCAGGGGTCAATTTAACACCAAAACCGCAATAAACGGAGGGGAACAAAAAAATTTCATTGTAGCACCGAAAAACAGCCATCTTTGCCACTTTTTGGCCAAAAATGGCACTTTTCGAGGTCGTCGCTCCAAAAGTTTTTGCAGTTCCGTGTAGACTGGCCGAGGCCTACAAAATGAGCTATCACACACCCCTGTACATAATTTTGGGCGTTAGATATTGTCTGTCCCAAAAATCTGTGCGAATTGCTAGAAGTCGTCTCACAAAAAGAGTACTCACAAAAGAGCGCAGGTTTCTGAATATGAATTCCAAAGGAAATACTTGCCCGCCGAATATCGAAATTATGTGTGAAATGAACAATAAATTATAAAATATTAAATACGATCAATAAATTTATGAAAATATGAATCCATAACAGTCACCAATATTGTTATCTAAGCAAAAATCAAAAATAAACGCGACACAGTTAATATCGAATAAGCGCAGAAAAATCATGATATAGCACGTTTTGGATTCATATTTTCGTAATTTTATTGATTGTATTTAATATTTTATAATTTATTGTTCATTTCACACATAATTTCCATATTTGGCCGGCAAGTATTTCCATTGGAATTCCTATTCAGAAACCTAAATTCAAATTGGCGCGCTCTTTTGTGAGTACTCCTTTTGTGAGACGCCTTCTAGCAATTCGCACAGATTTTTGGGACAGACAATACAGAGAAGAGGACACTTGCGGTTTTGGGTGATTAGAAGACAAGGAGGGAGAACCCGCGGTTATCGCCGCGGACGTGCAAAAATGACACATTTTGGCAAAAAGCCTCTTTTTTGAGATCGCCCCCAAAAAATTTTCGCGGATTCCCTAGTCAACTTTCCGTGACCCACAAATTGAGCTATCATTCAGGCCTGTATCGAGAAAACTCGGAAAGTTGGCGCCATTTCCATTTTAGGCCCCTGGGGGTAAAATGGAACCGTTTACCCCACTTTGGTATGTGCAGGGGGTCTAAAAAAATTCACAAACTAAACCTACCCTAA
>JAKKPZ010000717.1:0-19522 GCA_022814885.1 Ditylenchus destructor | reverse complement strand
GTATCTTAGAGATTTTTAAAATTTTTTCGCCTGCGGCGCGATTTTATCCTTCAGTTTTTGCTGTAATGCCCATATACTATAGCGCCAGTGTCCGTCCCGTGCAGATATTTTAAAGGCCGATAGAACAAAAGTAACTTGGGCAAGTTGCGTATTAGGGTCGACTTATATGACGCAAACAAAAAAGGACCTGAGTTACCTCCATTCTATTCAAAGTTACCGTTATCACCTGGGCGCAGCTGGGGATTGGCTGGGGCGCGAGTCGCGCAGTCGAAAATGGGCGCAGGTGGGGCTGGCTGGGGGCGAGTGGCGGGGAATGCGAGGGCGGGGCCCGCGGGGGCGGGCCCGCGGGGACGGGGCCCGCGGGGCGGGGAACTGACATGGCGCTTCTCGCCAGCGCCGGAGGCGCTGGGCACCCTTTCTAGTTTTAGATAGCGGCGCAATTTTAGATGCAAATTTCAAGCATAATTTATAAACAATAATGATTTCATAGACACCGTATATACATAGTACTAATCATTGCTCCGCAGGTGAAAATTAAAAATAATTATGCTGTTTTTTTTGCGAAAGATTTTGAAAAATTTTGTGAGGTTGGAGAAAATTTCCTTTGAAAATTTTCAATGTTGAGGCAAAATATTCAAAATTTTTCGCTCGGCCGCGCCCTATCGGGCACGGCCGAGTGCTTTCTTGGAGGTACAAAAAACATTAGACAATTTTTGGTTACTCGAACTTTTCCGACAGAATTTGCCCCGGTTATAAAATTTTATGATAATTTTTTTCTAAAAGCGGAATTTTGACAAAGCAAATCAAATTTTTTAAAGTGTTCTAGCTTAAAATTTTTGTGACATATTACACCTATTCAGGCATTTACACTTTACGCTAATTTTGAAAAATTATCACAATTTCACCAGAAAATGTGACTTTTTATGACAAGTTGGCAAAAATTCAAGAAACATCTAAAGTTCTACAAGTTGCAAATTAAGCCTAAGACTGCAAAAAATGTTCTAATTAAGCTTAAAATGCCGAAAACTAATAAAAACTACAATTTTTAAGAAATTTGACTTCGGAAAATTTTTTCAGATTTTTTGAGAAAAATTTACTTCCGGTCCGGTCCGCGGTCCGGACCGGGTAAAAAGTCGGTCCGCGTCCACCCTTGCTCTTTCTCACATTGGACCGAATTCTCTCCCTTAAGCTCAATTACAAGTACACCCATCGAATGGGCAGCTTGGTTCACGTAACAGAAGTGGTTGTACTGTTGTCAATTTGTGGCATATCCTACGCTACCTATCTCATGGAATTGCCTCTAAACTATAAAGCAGGCAATTTTTTTTGGATAATCTTATAGCAAAAAAATACCGAAATAAAATTAAAATGGCTTGTATTGCCCATACCTACGAGATGTTCACAGTTGAAGGTTTCCAGTGGTTCTGAAACCAAATCATAGATCAACACGAATGAAGGAATCCAGCGCACACAGGGCAATCGCATTTCGTGCGCCGCGGGTGAAGGAGACACAGGGAGCCTGAAACCAATGCCTTTTGTCTTCTCTCATCAAGAGTTCCAAATGACATGCTATCACACAGTCCTGTATCGGTGAGCCGAGAAACGCTACTCCCTTACGTGTCCCACGTATGCCACGTAATTCACATCACACGTGAGAAAAGTGAAAAATTTTGGCGCCAATCGAATCAGCGTGGCCGATTCAGGGGTGGACCCCGCTTCATAAAGCGGGAGATTCTGCTGCGTGTTCGGCTTCATATTGCGTCTTAGAGGGTTTTGCTTTTGGCCAAATGATCAACCACTGAGAAATAATACAGTTGGCCACTGATTTTCAAAAATGTTTGAAATCTGAGGGTTCCTCAAAATCCGAATTCGAAGCCAGCTTTGCATTTCGAAACTGTAGCGTCACTTTTTACTCCTCTGCCCATTTTTGTTCTGTAAATCTGGGAAACACCGGAAATGTTCTCTTATAGTTGTACTTACTCAAAAATATAGATCCAAGATAACTAAAAAACTTATTTCAGTTCAATCATGTACGTCCTTTTTCTGCCTCACACTCAAGTACAATGTATCCACCTATCGGCATATGCTCGTTATGCGACTCACATTGGCCTTCCTGGTGGTTGTCTCTAGCACCGTTTTCCTGTGTCAATTACGCTCTATGAGCAAACTTAATATTGTAGGTGCTTGTTTAATTCGCATATGGATTAATAGAAATCTCGCTCATGACTGATAAAATATCAATTTGAGCTGATTTTGTATCTCTATAAAATGGCATTTAATTATGGATTTGCTTTAGAAAACGCGAGTAGTGAAGATGACAATCTGGTTTGAGCTCATTTTCGACATTCTTCCTGCCTCAGTTGTTGCATTTAACACGGTAGTGACAATATGTTTGCACAGTGTGTCATTTTTCTTTTGAAAAATTAAAGATCAAATTGGCGCCATATATAAAACTACTATCTCATTTTGTAGCTAAACTCGGCTATTTTTTATTAAAAAATCTCTACATAGCTGTACTAAAATTCTAGAACAGGCATTCTATAGTTCAACGGAATTATTTTTATTTCGAGGGGATCCGAGAGAGTTCCAAGGGTGTTCCAGTTAATATGATGAACCTATCCATAGTAAATCGACCCCGCTGAATCCAAATCCGTGATCAGATTTGAACTTTGATCTTTGATCTTTTCCCTTTAAAATATGGAAAAATCTTGAATTTTCAGGAAAAGTTTAAAGACCAAAGAATAAAAGTTTAAATCTGATCTACTATTTGAATTAATTTACGGGAATGACCCGCATTGTATCAAAAAAAGCTTCTTTACATATTAGCTCCATTTCCAGGTTTGGGAGAAAGTGGCCGGTTACCAGCTTTCCTTTATTCCATACATCAATAAAAAAACAGTCGTCATGGGCAGCTTGGATACTCTTTGTTGCGGTCTCTTCTACTCCTGGATTCTGCTTCGTCGCTTCCACACCAAAACCGAGAGCGGTAATACAAACGGTGGCAATAATGGAGTGGTGTATGTGTCCGGCCTCGCCTCCTCTCACCGTTACTCAAACTAACTTGGAATTGAAGAGTAAAAGAAAGACGATTTGATCATATACAGTTTTTTATCTAGTCGGAATCGATCGAGAAGATTCTCAATACAAAATGTCTCAATTTATGAAATTGTCCGCTACAAAATTTTTCACGATATTTTCTGCTAAAGTATGTAAAAATATTTTTGCGTGTTTCCCAATAAAATAACCTTTTCTTATTCATATAGCATAAAATTTCAAAGTCACTATTATCAAGTCGTTTAGTCTCGCCACAAACGCATAAGGGACACGTCAACAAGCTGCAAGGCGACCAAACGCTGACGCACTTGTGACAACAAACGGGACTGAATGGGAAACGAGAGGGTTGACCAGGTCATAAAGCGCTGTACTGAATAGGAGAGTAGCGATATTTCACCTCTGTTTGCATTACAGAGAAAAAGGGGTTCGGTATTGAAAACGCAGTGGAGGGAAAGTCATGGACAGGGAAACTATACGTGCACATTTGGTCTTTATCATTTGAACGTCAAATAACCTTTGATTTTACGTTATTGATTGCGACCGGTGATTGGGTAGTCGACTTTATTTGAATTTGCTGTTCTAATTTACCTAAAAAAGGCTTCTTTTTGCTGTTAGATATCTAACAAATTTAATTCTTTTTCATACATTTCCTTATTTATTTCATTTTACTTACTCGCTGTCGTAAGTAAGAATAATAATACTTTGACAGTTGCGATTATTTGGAGCTGAATTGAAAATTATTTGATTAAGTTTTTGATTACTTGGACTTCATAGCGCCCAAATGATCCTACAATTTTGAAAATCTCAAAAAATGTGTTGTCTCTACACGAATATAGTGACTTTACTTAAATCTCTCTTATTGAAGTGTTTTTTCCTTTCATATGCATACAATTAAATTGGAATCTCTCTCAAGATGCCTAAACTCTTTTGAACTTATACTTTTGCAATAGAATTTCATTGTCAGATATTGAATTCAACTTTTCATTCAATTTAAGTTTTTCGATAAACTCTTTCATAATTAGAGCCCGGATTTTTAGGTTGTTACACTGCCTGGTATGCTTAACCACTCTCTCTTCAAAGATAGCACAAAAAGGCAATCTCTTTCAACCTTTTTTTGATCACTAAATAGGTTGAAAATAGTCTTTATTCTAGAAAATCTCTTTCCTTTGTCGGCAAAAAGCAGACACATCGAACATCAATCGATGCGCAAATTTGGCGGACCCTTTATGGATTATTTTAGCTAAATTTCCAGCAATGTGTGATCACGTCCAAGTTCAGTGAAAATTAATTAATAATCCTATATATTTAATATATATTACCAGTTCATCTTCTTCAGTAAAACAGTATGAAAAGCTTCACTTGCGCTTTAGGGTAATGAGATGTAAGATGAAATTATGATAACAAATTCGCTTCCATTGTTCAAAATTCATGAATATTCGAACAAACTAAACAACGAACAAATCTAAACATGAATATATATTACGTAACACATAGTTAATGGTTAAATGAATGGCTTAATTGATACACCTAACACATTGTTCTATATACTCGAACCTGCATTAGAGCGAAGTATACTTCGCTAAATTTACTACTTATTCAGTTTCGAACTTTATATTTGTTCTGTTGGAAAAGCACGCACAGAATATATGTATGTAATTTGTTTATTGTTTTGTTATTAAATTTCCGGTTTGATGTTATTTTTGTAAAGTAATCATAATATTTTCGCAATAATCTAATCACATTTATGCAAATAGGTGTAAAGCCACATGGCATCCAAATAACAAATTAATTTATATGCCAATGATAATTTATTACCTGCTATGATTGATCAGCTATTACTTATTTGCCGACCATTTAAAAAATATCAATTTTATCAAATACAAACATTATTACCATGATCAGCTTTTCCAATTTCAACCTAACAGAGAAATTGCCAACTTCCACGAAACTATGTCTTGTTCATAACACCAATTTTAAAGCTCATCGTCCACTATATAATAATCCACCAACGTCTCAGGTCACGTGCTGGCATCTGAACTTTTATTCCAGGAAGTCCATTACATGGTAATACATGAAACTCTGTACAGGGTGGTCCAGAATAACGCTACCATCGTATGGGAAAACCATTTTTCGGCGGCAGTTTTTCGGCACTGCGAGCCGCCGTTTTCAATTTTGGGGGGTTTTCAGATGCGCAGAATCCGATTTTGAACTCAGATTTTGGCGCGAGTGTGATATTTTGGCACTTTCTTGGCATTGTGCCCAAACAGCGTATTTTGACCCCCTTTTCAGGTTTTTTGGGGTTTTCAGGTGTGGGGAATTCGATTTTGAGCTCAGATTTTGAACCCCATTGGCGTAAGTTTGGCATTCTGCCCAAATGGCGTATTTTCGCTGGAAAATTGGCTTTTTTGAGTAAAAATTGCCCAAAAATGATAATTTTAGTTGCGATACATAAAAAAATAGCGGCAGATTCGTGATCAGCGCATCTGAAAACCGCTATAGGACCTGTTGTGGAAATATTTCGACGATTTTTAAAAAATTAATTTTTTCTAGATTCATGTGGTACCACCTATGGTACCGAAAAATCGATTTGTTAAAATTTTTTAAGCAAAGGGTGTTTTTATGTGTTTTTTGATACGCTGATCACGAATCTGCAGCTATTTTTTATGTATCGCAACAAAAATTGCCATTTTTGGGCAATTATTACTCAAAAAAGACAATTTTCCAGCGAAAATACGGGTGCAACATCTGAGCATAAAATCGATTTCCCCGCACCTGAAAATCCTAAAAACCCGAAAAGGGGTTAAAATACGCGATTTGGGCGGAATGCCAAGAAAACGCCAAAAATTTGAAACCCGCGCCAAAATCTGAGTCCAAATTCGGATTTCCCGCATCAAAAAACCATCCACCCGTGAGAAACCGTGTCAAACGTCGCGAAAAAATGGAGATTTTCGAAAAAGTTACTTTCCCATACGATGGTAGCGTTATTCTGGACCACCCTGTACTAAATTTTTCTCTATTGCATGTGTTCTTATTGCGTTTTTAGATTAATTTTGGAAATGGTGAAATGAAAAATCCTTTCCGAACCTCCTTATCATTATGTCTAGCACTAACTTCTCGTAACTTCTAGTATGATTACATCTGTATGAGCATGATAATGATAATTTTTTTACGAGGAGCATTGATGTGCAATCGATGCAATTTATATTTAAATTTTAACATATACTATGTACATTATAACACTTGTATCATTGTACCGATTACAAGTCACTGATGAAAAATTTAAGAAAGCGGGATGAGAATTATGAGAATACTATCACGTCAAACTTTAAAGTACATTTTTGTTAGTACTTAATTTAAAAATCTAACAACTCTTTATTTAACATTATATGAACTAACTATTACCTATGACAATTCTTTGCTTAGTCATTGTCAATTTCGGTGCCTTCGGCACCGAAATTCTATTGAGTGCCATATTACGTGACCCTGAGTGCCGCTTACTACGGGATTGCGGCCCTCGCTCGGTCGAGCGGGTGAGGGATTATAATGTGTAGAAACAAGCTCGACAAAATTTGCTACAAATATAATGCAAAACACATACGTAATGCCACATTTTGGTATAATGGAGGATAATTTAAACTTGTACATTTTTATTTGCCGCCCTTTATATTAACCGCAAGTATATTTCTGTCATCCATGAGCCAATTGTGTAATGTCCATCTTCGCGTTTTACGGTAGTATTCCCGAATGTTAGGCTATAGGTTAAGATATAGGTTAAGCCTTTATCGTAACAGATGCTATGCCGTGCATTGAAATATCTGTTACTAGCGAAGTGGGGCCGCTTCGCGGCCCTCACTTCGCTAGGAAGCGGTTAGCGTGCATCAGCGGCGCTTCGCGCACCGCCATCAGCGGTCAGGGTTGGGTTGTTCGGGAGTAAGGGTTATTCGGGAGTAGAGCAGCATGAGACTATTTCGGGCCTTCGGCCCTCAAGCAGCTGTTGTTCGGGAGTAAGGGTTGTTCGGGAGTATATGTTCCAAGTTCCCTCACATTCCAAGGGGGAGGGCTCCGCGCCCGACCACAGGACTGGCTCGTCGCCTCCGGCGCCTCGCAATATTTATGGGGCAAGATATGGTCAGGGTGAGGTCGACAGTCGCGTCCTTCGGCCGCACCTTCTGACTGATTTGTGTCTCTGACTGATTTGTGTGTCTGTCTGACTTGTGTCTCTGACTAATTTGTGGCTGTGACTGACTTGTGTCTGGGTTTAAGTGAAAAAAAGCGAGAAGGGACAGTGATCTTTGATCCCTTAAAAAGCGAGAAGGGACAAAATATGGACCCCTAAGAATGCAGGTTTGGGTGAAAAAGCGAGAAGGGACAGTGATCTTTGATCCCTTAAAAAGCGAGAAGGGACAGATAAGATAAGAAAGAAGCGAGAAGGGACAATCCCAGGTGACGCCATATCCCAGGTGACGCCTCACAGCTTTAACTTACTATAAGGATAAGTTATGATTCTCACAATAACTAAAATGTGTTAATTATTTTGTATTATCGCTGTTATCATTTACGCTTGGCCAAGCCCTACTAAGCTTTTACAACGCTTTTGCACTCATCGGGTCACGTGAAAAACTAGCCTTTATTATAAACTCCTAAGTCACTGGATTCCAGCTCCCATGAGAAAAAGTTTTATTTAAGGCACTTATGATACGTTCTCAAATTGATACATTATTAATCTCTAAAATTAATCACAAATGTACTACATTCATTTTACACAATAGTTATACGCTTTTGACTATTCGATCTAAAAAGTTATTAAAAATGAGTTATTTAATTCACTAGTGTGCGGACATGAAAAGAGTTTTGTACAAGTTTCTATCCAAATATGAGCATCCAGAGTTATAATATAAAGAATTTATTTATACTTATTCAAATCAACTACTTTATCACTTGAAACTATAAAATGGGAATATTTTAACACATTCCTACTATTTAATAGTTTTTAAAACACATAGACGTAATGCCACATTTTGGCATAATGGAGGGTGTAATATAAACTTGTACCGATTTTTGTTTGGCACTTTTTGTTGTTTTGATGTTGCATTATTAAGATTATGATGCATTACTAATTTCTTGTTTAAAGACTGTGAGCATGGGTAAAAGCCAACTGGGGGGGGTTCCAACTGGGGGAGTTACGATATCTCGAGATTCAGCCGTTGGTGTGAGCCTTAGGCATGCTTCCTACCTTAGTTAGACCCTAAGGGTCAAAATGAGTCAAAAATCTGATCCTAAGGGTCGTTTCCCTGCAAAATCCCTTGGCATTGGCGTTGTGCCCAAATAGCCTTAGGCTTAGCCTTAGGCTGCTGTTTAGGCTTAGGCTTACTTTAGGCTTAGGCTTAGGGGACTTAGGTTAGGCTTGGGGCTTAGGCTGAATCTCGAGATATCGCATACCCCCCTAGTTGGTACCCCCCAGTTGGTATATACCCTGTGAGCATTAGGTACTATTCATGATTTTTCGCGCTTCCAAATAGCTGATTAATAATTTTGATATACCAGTTAGATTAAAATAGACATATGACACTTTTTATTCACAAATTTTGAACAGCCTTGAAAATAGATATTCTATAACATTCCAGAACGTTCTAGTAGCTTCTAAAACACAAAACAGATTTTAAATTCATGCTCAGCACAATTTTCTATCCATAAAACATGTATCGCATGAAAATTTCATGAAAATGTCAAAAATACCAAAATGTTCTAGAACATTCTAGAAGCTTCCAAAATAAAAAACTAATTGAAAATTCATTCTCAGCATAAAATTTTTGCTATATGACACGTGTCACACGTTTTTCTCTTCAAAAACACACATTTTTACCAATTTAGAAGCTTTTAGAACCTTCTAGAAGCTTCGAGAAATTTTTTCATTTTTCTAAAAACTTTTGTCTCAACAAAAGAAACATTTTATTCTTTGACACCGTCACAAATACATGTTTCTATCTCGAGATATAGCTATTTTTAACACAAAAAATGCTTCTAGAACCTTCTAGAAGCTTCGAGAAAAAAAATCTATTGTTTAGATTTCATCCTCTCATCTCGTAGAACATATTTAAAAAAAGAAATACATCACTACCTTTCAAAATAAAAAAGTTTTACCGTTGCGTCCATCAAAATGGACGCAACGCTCTAGAACATTCTAGAAGAAATATTTCGAAAAAAAAAATCGATAGCTCATCCTAACTTTTTGAGACAAACATTTAAAAAAAATTTAGCTCTCACCGCTTTCTGGATCGCGAGTTACAGAATCTCGTTAACAAAATTGGAAGAATACTAGTAATACGATAGACAATATCCTTATATCGGGTGGCTAATAAGTTTAAAACCGTTTTTTCGGAATAACTAAAATTCTGAACAAAAATTAGTAAAACGTGGAAAATATCTTCCAAAAATTTATACACGGGGTTTTCGTACACTTTGTGTGATATTTTAAATATTTTGTGAGGTGATATATAAAAGCTATATACCAGATAAAAGCAGACAAAATGGGCAACAAAATAATACCAAACACTCATAGTCAATCATTCATTCTAAAAGAAATATGCGTAATTGAAAAGTGGCATCAGAACTTATTAGCCACCCGATAGTAAGTTAAAGCTGTGCGGCGTCCGATGGGATACGGCGTCCGATGGAATATACGGCAAGTGGATTCTTAGGGGTGCTTAATTTTAGACAGCTACCTAATTAGGGTAATTTTTAGCGGGGAATCCGAATTTGAGGTCAAAATTTAGCTAAAATGTCGACAAATTTAGACAAAATATAGCTAAAATGTACCTAAATTTCTGTCTGTAAGTAGAAAATTGTGTCTGTAACAAGGAAATTTTGGGAAAGTCGATTCTTAGGAGTGCTTATTTTTCGACAATTTTTAGACAAATTTTTTTCAGGGGTCCTTATTTCTGTATGTAAGGTTTTGTCCCCCTTTTTTCTGGAAGGCATTCTTAGGGGTCCTTATTTTCGTATGCAAGGTTTTGCCCCCCTTTTTCGGGAAGGCATTCTTAGGGGTGTATTACCAGTGCTTATTTCCGTATGTAAGGTTTTGTCCCCCTTTTTTATCTTATCTTTTTGTTTGCCGAGGGCATACTGATACACTCTGGAGTCCTGTGGTCGGGCGCAGAGCGCCCGACCTTCCCCCTTGGAATGTGAGGGAACTTAGAACATATACTCCCGAACAACCCATACTCCAGAACAACAGCTGCTTGAGGGCCGAAGACCCGAAATAGTCTCATGCTGCTCTACTCCCGAACAACCCAATCTGACCGCTGATGGCGGTGCGCGAAGCGCCGCGGATGCACGCTAACCGCTTCCTAGCGAAGTGAGGGCCGCGAAGCGGCCCTCACTTCGCTAGTAGTACGTACTCTAGCTCATTCTAAACATGGGTCCTAGATTTGTTTAAAACATGCGTCTAGACTCGTGATATAACAGAGATGTGTATGCTACGTATTAGGTTGTTCACTAAGTTTTGACACTCGAGGCAGGGTTTTTTACCGGAAAATCGAGGGTCTGGAAATTTTGCCGATTTCACCTATATAGGGGTTTTTTGGTGCGGGGAATCCGAATTTGAGGTTATTTTTGACGTGGGGTTACCCCCACAGGGGGTAAATGCCCCTAATAAGGCCCCCATATACGGTATTGCGCATTTTACGCTGGTTTCGGCCATTTCAAGCCACTTTCGGCCGAGATTTTTGGCACATGGGGGTTTTCGGGTACGCTGATCACGAATCTGGAGTCAGTTTTGGCATTTGGCATACTGTAGTACCAGTTTTTGTAGTACCAAGTTTATTTTGCTCGAAAATCTACAACAAATCACGTGTTTTGAGGTGAATATGTTATACACAATAAAGAGTTATTGTCTCTACAGTATGATAATAATGTCTGTTTGACGTCTGTTCGACCCTACCAATATACACTGCACCGGTAAAAACTTAGGTGAAGCTTGTTCAAAGCCAATCGTATGGCAACAATGCCGATGTACTTGAAGGTAAAAGAAGTACCTTTGTCGTCACCATGGTTGCAGAAAACTTCAACGCCCTTGTGAGCCATTGAAGTTATTCGGAGTTGTTTTTTTACAAACAAATCCGTTTGGGACCAGCACTGCTTGAATGCAAATTTTCAATTGTTACTTCAGTATTTGAGAGCGATGAAGGATACCACGTGAATAAGTTCGAGATCGGCATATTCGAACATCCATGAAGGCTTATTTCCTGATAGTTTCCGTGTCATTATGAGAATAATACAATGTTCCTATATAAGCTTCTAGAATGTTCTAGAAAGATAATCGAATTTTTATGGTCAGATTCGAGATCAGCAAGATCGAAAACCATAACGGCCTGGTTTCTCCTTCATCGCTCTCAAATACTGAAGTAACAATTGAAAATTTGCATTCAAGCAGTGCTGGTCCCAAGCGGATTTGTTTGTAAAAAAACAACTTCGAATAACTTCAATGGCTCACAAGGGCGTTGAAATTTTCTGCAACCATGGTCGTCACCCGCTAAAGCAAGGTGTATTGTATGACATGTAGTATTTCACAATGCATTTTTCAATCTTTGTTTATCGAATCAAATTTTACAAAAAATTTGAGACTGTACCTTTGGTAACAAAAATAAACGAATAACAATGGGTTTTCTAAATAACGTTCTCTAAACAAAGAGCATGCAAAGAAATGATGCAAAAATGAGTAATGAAATTCTTTATCCGGGACGAAATAAAAAACTTTTGAGAGCTTAAATAGCGTTAGGAGTAAGTGAGCAAGGATTTGAGTGAGAGAATCTGGAAATCGGGGAATCTGGAACAAAATCACAGTTGAGTGCCGTATCATCTGTTTTCGAATCAAAATTTTGTATCAAATTTTAAATGACAACAAGCTAACACATTTATTTGTTTGTTCTGTTCATTCGCAAAAAATGGCCAATTTTTGACAAAAATGTCCATTTTTCGACATTAAGTCGCATGTCTGCGGCGGTGTCCGTCTGTCCGGGAAAAAGTTTTTCTCTCCGATTGGGCTGAAATTAGAGAAACCACGTTTTAGGGTAGGCTTAGTTTGTGAAATTTTTTTGAGTTTGCGAAATTCTATTGAGTGCCATATTACGTGACCCTGAGTGCCGCTTACTACGGGATTGCGGCCCTCGCTCGGTCGAGCGGGTGAGGGATTATAATGTGTAGAAACAAGCTCGACAAAATTTGCTACAAATATAATGCAAAACACATACGTAATGCCACATTTTGGTATAATGGAGGATAATTTAAACTTGTACATTTTTATTTGCCGCCCTTTATATTAACCGCAAGTATATTTCTGTCATCCATGAGCCAATTGTGTAATGTCCATCTTCGCGTTTTACGGTAGTATTCCCGAATGTTAGGCTATAGGTTAAGATATAGGTTAAGCCTTTATCGTAACAGATGCTATGCCGTGCATTGAAATATCTGTTACTAGCGAAGTGGGGCCGCTTCGCGGCCCTCACTTCGCTAGGAAGCGGTTAGCGTGCATCAGCGGCGCTTCGCGCACCGCCATCAGCGGTCAGGGTTGGGTTGTTCGGGAGTAAGGGTTGTTCGGGAGTATATGTTCCAAGTTCCCTCACATTCCAAGGGGGAGGGTCGGGCGCTCCGCGCCCGACCACAGGACTGGCTCGTCGCCTCCGGCGCCTCGCAATATTTATGGGGCAAGATATGGTCAGGGTGAGGTCGACAGTCGCGGCCTTTGACTTGTGTCTCTGACTGATTTGTGTCTCTGACTGACTTGTGTCTCTGACTAATTTGTGGCTGTGACTGACTTGTGTCTGGGTTTGAGTGAAAAAAAGCGAGAAGGGACAGTGATCTTTGATCCCTTAAAAAGCGAGAAGGGACAAAATATGCACCCCTAAGAATGCAGGTTTGGGTGAAAAAGCGAGAAGGGACAGTGATCTTTGATCCCTTAAAAAGCGAGAAGGGACAAAATATGCACCCCTAAGAATGCAGGTTTGGGTGAAAAAGCGAGAAGGGACAGTGATCTTTGATCCCTTAAAAAGCGAGAAGGGACAAAATATGGACCCCTAAGAATGCAGGTTTGGGCGAAAAAGCGAGAAGGGACAGTGATCTTTGATCCCTTAAAAAGCGAGAAGGGACAAAATATGCACCCCTAAGAATGCAGGTTTGGGTGAAAAAGCGAGAAGGGACAGTGATCTTTGATCCCTTAAAAAGCGAGAAGGGACAGATAAGATAAGAAAGAAGCGAGAAGGGACAATCCCAGGTGACGCCATATCCCAGGTGACGCCGGACAGCTTTAACTTACTATAAGGATAAGTTATGATTCTCACAATAACTAAAATGTGTTAATTATTTTGTATTATCGCAGGTATCATTTAGGCTTGGCCAAGCCCTACTAAGCTTTTACAACGCTTTTGCACTCATCGGGTCACGTGAAAAACTAGCCTTTATTATAAACTCCTAAGTCACTGGATTCCAACTCCCATGAGAAAAAGTTTTATTTAAGGCACTTATGATACGTTCTCAAATTGATACATTATTAATCTCTAAAATTAATCACAAATGTACTACATCATTTTACAAATAGTTATACGCTTTTGACTATTCGATCTAAAAAGTTATTAAAAATGAGTTATTTAATTCACTAGTGTGCGGACATGAAAAGAGTTTTGTACAAGTTTCTATCCAAATATGAGCATCCAGAGTTATAATATAAAGAATTTATTTATACTTATTCAAATCAACTACTTTATCACTTGAAACTATAAAATGGGAATATTTTAACACATTCCTACTATTTAATAGTTTTTAAAACACATAGACGTAATGCCACATTTTGGCTTAATGGGTGGTAATATAAACTTGTACCGATTTTTGTTTGGCACTTTTTATGATGTTGCATTATTAAGATTATGATGCATTACTAATTTCTTGTTTAAAGACTGTGAGCATTAGGTACTATTCATGATTTTTCGCGCTTCCAAATAGCTGATTAATAATTTTGATATACCAGTTAGATTAAAATAAAGCTGAAAGAAGAATCGAAATAAAGCTTAGAATCAGGTCGTATAACTGGATTACTGTGGACTAAACAAAATTTATTATTAGAATTCATTATTCCAAACGCCAATTTAAATTATGCCTTGCGAAAATGTTTATGTCCACATTATTCAAACTATAATAATAAAAATCTGTTTCCTAATAATGATATCAATAATTGTAATGTTTCTCTGTGCCAACATATATCATGGGTCACACCCATTAAAGTTCCTATATAGACTAATAGACAGTAGTTGATATCAGCGAGATATGAGAGGTGTATGTGTATCTATTTAATCTATGTGCCGCCTGTATGGAATTGGCTATAAAAATATATAGGAATACCACTGTATGAATCCCGAAGAGCGATCTGATGATTTGATTAAAAATTTATTATGGCTATTGATTGTTTATTATTATTCTTTTTAGGAAGATAAAGGATACATATGTAAAAACTTTATAATAGAGAAGATACATTTATGTGATCTTGAAGACAAAAACCTGGCTTTTATCATCGGATGATCTGGAAGAGCCATTTAGAATTATTCCTAGCAATCCCTAGCATGATAAAAATTGGTTTAATCATCAGATAATTTATTAGACCCTTTCATAATAATGAAGATATTACAATCAACTATTAATTTTATCACTACTTATAATCAACTATGTTTCGTCTCAATCATAGAAAATTTAAATATATATATACATGTTCCCTGAATCGGGTTCCAATTAAACTCGTGTCACTGGGTAGACAGCAGTTCAACATGAATGTACAATTTATTTATTTATCATATTTATTGGAACTAACTTTCAAACTAACTTTTTAAAATAACTTTATATTGCTTATGTTTAGATAAATGTGATACATGTGAGTGATATCTTGTAGGGTTGGTTCTAAAGAAGCTAACGATCATGACCTCATATATTTATCATATGATTCAACGATGAGACTGCAGAAATAAGGGGATTTTTAAACACAGAAGAATAGTCCTGGTTTCCAGGCTAGCACATGGAAAAGTTATTTGCTGTGATTATTTAATTGTTTTATCTATTACAGTATTTGAAATGTTATGTTTTTTCTAACAATAACTTTCATGTAAAGCAAGATTATTGCAATATTATATTATGCTTTACAAACATTTACCATAGTTTAATACTAACGGTTCTATTACTAAATCTTGACATGATGTATTTTGGGTTTGATTCCCTTATTTGGCAAACTTTTCGGAGATAGACAATTAATAAATAATAAATACATTTTGTACTTTACGTAGCAAGTTGAAGTTGGTTCAAGACAAGGGAACTCCAGAATTAATTATCGGTTTTAATAATACACGTTACAAACGACGACATTTGTTTCTAAAATTCCAAGCCGGGTGCCATTCCTCCCTACAACGACTATTGGCGATGAACCAGCATGAGGCTTTGAAAAGATACTAAAAGCATTAAAATTTATGTTAGATTTTATTAATGATTAAGATGATTTTGAGTTAGGATATTTTTACAGATGTCTATTTAACCCTTCATTTCCCAGTGTATCCAATTGGATACGATGTTGATTTGCTAGAGACTTCACAAAAAGAAAGAAACGAATGAGTGTTCATTATTCATACAAAGAGTGTGTCTGTAAATAGATCACATAGAAAAGAGAATTAAGCTATGGCGGCCATGATAATTTTGATAAAGACAGCTCACCAAAAGGAAAGCTAATGGTAACGCCAGATTTCTGCCTTTTGTCTATGGCTCGGGCAATGAAGGGTTAAACATTGTGCTTCGTGTATCGGACTTGACCGAATCATGTTTATTCATACTTAGAAACTTATTCAATTTTGCTCATATCTATGATGATTATAAAATATTTTCGAACTTCTGATACATGCAAACAATTCAAATCATCAAATACTATAACGTATAAAAACCACCACTTTATGCAATGAGTCATAGTTAACAGTTTATGAATGATATTTCGTAATTATTATTTTGTTTAATTTATGTCTCCCCAAAACCACTTTTCCTTGTTAAGCATGACTGTTATCTTAATTCTTGTTCCTTTTACCTATAATCGTAATATGCTTATTCAGCATCGCACCATTCTAATAAAGTGTTCCTTGATTGCCTTTACGGCTAATGTAGCCCTGAAACTCTCTCCATCATTTCAGCATGTCTGGGGGAACCGTCGCCGTACCCCACATGAATTTTTGCAATCAAGTTAGTGTTATCTATTATTATCTTCAATAATCAATTGCAACTACAATAGCTACAAAAATTATTTAATCATTATTGCAAATGTTATTTATTTTTTAGATAATGCTACGGTTAAATAACAATCACTCATTTATAATTATCCGCCTAATTTATTATTTTGATAGGTAATACAAACGGTGGCAACAATAGAGTGGTGTATGTGTCTCCTCCGTTACTAAAACAAACTTGGAATTGAAGAGTAAAAGAAGGATTATTTGATCATATACAGTCTTTTCAGTTTTTCAATCTAGGCAGGACGAATCAAGAATAATCTTAATAAATAATATCTCACTTAATGACAATGTCCGCCACTCAATTATTCACAATATTTTTTGCTGAAGTAAAAATATTTTTGCGTGCTTCCCAATAAAATAGCTTTTTCTTACTCATATAGCATAAAATTTGAAAGTCATTATTATCAATTCAAAATGGTCAAGTCTAAACGCATAACGGACCCGTCAACAAACCGCAAGGCGACCAAAACGCTGACGCACTTGTGACAGCAAACGGTATTGGATGGGAAGGGAGAGGGTTGAACCAGGTGATTAAGAGGTAGAGTATACAGAAAAAGAAAGTAGCGATATTTCACTTCTCTTTGCATTGCAGAGAAAAAGGTGTTTGGTATTGAAAACGTAGCGGAAAGTCAAGGACAGGGAAACTATACGTGCACTTTTGGTCTTTTATCAACTCATCGTCTAATAACCTTTGATTTTGCGTTATTGATTGCGACCGGTGACTGATTTTATTTGAATTTTTGTTTGAATTGACATAACAAGTACTTATTTTTGATGTTATATGTCTATAAAATTTTTATATTTTCCCATAGATGTCTAAAAAATTCTTTCTTATAAATCTCTCTTGTTGAAGTGATTGTTATTATTTTATGTGAATAGATTTCAATAGTTCACTCCGAAAATGTCTAAACTCGTTTGGATATCTTTCTTTGCATGAGAATTTCATTAGCAGAGATTATTATAGACGAAATATTGAATTCAACTTTACATTCAATTTAAGCTTTCAATATACTCTTTCACAGTGTTTGTTTTTCGAAATTTAACTAACTTTATACTCAAACATATTTATAATTCCCTTATTATCGACAGTAAATATTTCACCTTTTTTTCATTAATAACTTATTTCGCACGTGCATGTCAATTCCATTTCCTATTTACTATTCTTCGACCATGCTTTAAAAGAAAATTGATTGGTTATTATCTGAATTCTGCCAAACATATTACTACACGATAAATTATTAGTTTTAATACCAGTTATTAATATTATCTCCATAATTTTGCTTTTGTCAGATTTTACTATTACCACTATTTATTGTTGGATTGATTATTACCCGTGTGGTCAAAGTAAATGGCCAAGCGTGGCCTATAGCATGTTATTATTGTAATCAACCTACTCAGTAAATTAGTAAACTGTTGCTTGTAAAGATTATAGTAACTATAAAAGCTACGAAAGTTATATGATCAGTACTATAGCTACTACTACACCCAAGAGCCTGTAAATTTTAAAGCCCTTAGGACTGTTTCAAACAGAATTAATTTGAACAGATTTAAACATGAACATACATTATTCATACAGTCAGTTTATGATCAGAAGTATTCTTCTCATTTTACACCCCTACATTCAATATCATGAAAGTAATTCCTTCTTCAAAGTTCCTTCCAGAACAAATGTTCAACAACTAATTTTGTTTTAAGACCTTTGTGTACTTTTATTTAGTACTTTGCTCATACATCTTGACAGTTTTGCTTTCATGATTTACTGTTATTGTTATCATAAATAAGAAAGCTCTTGTCATAGACTGAATCAGATGAGTATAGAGCATTGCATGTGTATTGTATGGAAATACTCTGGAAATGTTTTTGTGATTTACTGCTATTGTTAATAAAGACTTTTGTTACCGGAATCCGACGAGCATAAGGCTATCATGTGTTTACACTCTATAATACAAAATATTAACATTTATTATCAGTAAGTATGAAAAATCTAACCATAAGCAATGTAAGTTATCTTATGCTAAGTTATCATATGCAGCTAAATCGGTATCTTCATTTTTATACAATTGTGATATGATTTTTACTATTTGATTAATTATTTAATACATATGCTTAAATTAATTTTTTTACACGGCTACGAACGACCATACATGATTGCTTGTTGTATGGAAATATACCAGTTCTATAGATCAGTGGTCATGTACTAGCAAACATCTGAGATATTATTATATGGGCTGCTCTCGGAACCTGTAAATCATATATACTGTGATATAATTACTTTATCTTTTGTTTTTATGAATACACTCGAACTCTGTTGAATCAAGTCCTGGAAAACAACGAGCTGTCAAGAATCCGAATCATGAAAATTTGTTAACTCAAGGCACATTGATGATTCAGTGATATTTATACATTAACTTCCATATGTTATAGTACTTACCGTATAACTATACAGTCGAGTCTTGATTTAACGCGGGTCAAGGGACCGGGAAAAATCCGCGTTAAATCGAGAACCGCGTTAAATCGAGACTCGACTGTATTACTTATTTATTACATCACTTGATCAGATAAACCCTCAACCAAAAGACAAATTTAGGCTTATGTCTTGGTTTTGGAAAAATTGGAGCAAATTGATGAAAGTCTACATGAAAATTAGTCTTTAGTTAAAACTAATTATTTACAACTAACAATATAATGTTACTAATTAACTAACTGACATGAACAATTATGAAATAAATGGATAAATAAAAGCTATTCTACTAACTACAAAATTTTATTATTACTACTAATGCTAAACCAAACCTATGCAGTAGTCACCTCGTCGTATTGGCTTATGAGACCGCAATGTATTTTCAATAATAGTATGATGGGGAGCCATCTACTTACCCTCCATGGAATGAAAATTGTGGCACAATGATCCATGATAATTAATAACACATTAAATGCTAATGTAAATGTATCTTGTTCAGTGGGGTAATTATAAGATTTATTCTAACCTAACGCCTTTTAAAACGCCTTTCAGCCCAGAGACGCACCTAAGACCATGTGTTGAACTTAACGCTTAGTTTCCTCAAAGTAATTTTGTTTTTATTTAATTTTCTTTGCCTCTATGTCACATTATTATTACCATGTACAATCCAACGGAATGCGTCAAGGTGACAATTTTCAATCACCAA
>JAKKPZ010000716.1:0-19602 GCA_022814885.1 Ditylenchus destructor | reverse complement strand
TAAGGAGCTTTTGTTATACCTTAAGGCCATGAAACGAAATTTTGTTTTCATTGAGTATTGCAGTCCTGTACGCATTGCTATAAGAAACGTTTGCCCGTATTGCACAAAACAGTTGCATTATTTTTTTTACATAAATACAACTAGCTCTAATTATTGGATGGACTATAACGAGCGTAAGAATTTAAACATCACTTATGCCTGTAATAACGGACAAAATTCAACAATTACTCTTGTGGATTTCTTTGATGAGTTCGTACAAAATCATCATATAATACTGCATATGAATAATGCATTCCAAGGAAAAATTGCGAAATTTAATGAAAAGTCCTACAGTGTGGAATTTTATGATCCTAAACCGGTTCAAAAAATCGCTCATCTGTCTACAACATTTTTGGATGATGATTTGGATAATGTTACGATTTTATTCTTTCCGGAGGTTTATAGTCATGCAGATCATGTATAAAATGGAGCACTTTTCATTCTGTAGATTGCTCCGGACTTACAATAATAACCTATATTAGATTACACTATAATTTGTAGTATATCCTGTTTGTCAATTATTTAGAACACATGTCATATTAAGAATCATGATATTTTATTTAATTATTCCATGTAGTATTTTTTAGTCATAGATTTGTTGTATTTCACATAATATTCTCTTTCATTTGTTCGAAATGTTTAATAAAATTTTATTTAACAATATGGTGTTCAGAACTCGCACAGAATGTCTTGAAAGGACAATAAACGGTCAAATAATTATACGGTCAATGAGAGTTAAGTTTAAGAAACGGATATCATTTATCCTTTATTGATTTAGCGTCACAAAATAAAAACAGAATAAAATTTTTACAGATTTAAACATCGTTATATTTTGATATGTTAAATTATGAAAAAAAACGATATTTTTCTCGATTATCCCAAAGTCACACACTATCAGACAATCCAACGACTTCTACATACAAATTTTTTGTCTTCAACGAAAATCGCACGCTTATAAATACCCTGGAAAATAAACCTTCTCTCGGAAAGATCATCATCGCAATGTCCTCTAACCTTACCACATTTCTCTCATGTCTCCCAAACATTTCGCGCACAATTCGCGCATCAAAACAAAAACCGCCCATTTTAACCTTTCAGACGGGCAAGCTCGGTTTCTAAGATCGACTTGCGGATAGGAACTTGATCGTGAAGGAACTGGAGTTGAGAGAGCAAAACATCAAAAGAAGAAAAAGGTTTGCCTTTGACCTTGACCTTTTGGTGACACCTTCGCACAATACAAGGTGGTGTCATGTCCCTATAGGGTTCCTTACAGGAAAAAGAATTCCAACTATACTTTTCTTTGATAGTGATATTTTGTCGCTATATACACATTCGCTCTACATTTGCCATTTAAACGCATAAAAATTTAACCATTTAGTTATTTGCCAAAATTTCAAATTGGCTTAGCTTACCTAAGCGCAAAAACGAAACGCGTGTTCGTTATATTTTTAGAAAAAATAGAGGCCAGCGAAATACGGGGTTCTATGCTGTTCTATCACTGAGCTACACAAACACGTAGGTTGCAGAAATATGTAACAAGTACACTTTTTGCTGACTTTTGTTAAAGATGGAAATGAAATGCTTCTGTAAACATTTACGTTTATCAAATAAAAATGCAAAAAAATACGTGAGAATAAATTATAAACATAAATGCCAAAGGATTGATTTTTTGCACTTTCAAACAGTATATCGCTCAAGCAACAATGCCGGCCCATAGATTATATCCACGTTGAACACATCGTTCGCCTCTTTGTGGGAAATACGTTTCAATTCGAGCACTTCGTTGGTGCGAGTGTTCTCCAAGCGAAAGTCCGAAAAATCCTTCATCGGCCTGGGTATTAACATTAAACGGAAGCGGCAACGGTCTTGAGATGTGAAAAATTCCTGAAATTGTCTCATTAATGAATATTTTTCTTGGTAATGCTATGTTCTTCCACGTTATCAAGCATACGTACAAGGAGTGGTCCCTCGACAGGCGACCAAATATGTATCAAAATTAATTAATGAATGTATCAAATTTAATTGATACATATATAGCCACATGTATGGCTGAGTAGGTTAAGCTTCGGCTTTCCAATCAGCAAGGCCGGGTTCGATGCCCACTATGGCCCATGTGGGCAGTCCACTCAGCTGTGCATCCCTCGTCTGCACTGTATGTGCGGTGGGTCGGCGTAAATGAGTACTGGCCTAACCAGGGGAGAGTTCTGTCAGAGAGTCAGTGTCGGTGGCTCCGTGAATCTCTCGGTACTCTCTATATACGGGGCTACGGCCATGGCTTCGGCCAGAAAATTAAAGGGCTGCCCAGGCCACAACTGGGCAAAAATCGAGCTTCGGCTCAGTCGCGGGGTGAGCCTCAGGCCCCTGTATATCCCAAAAAAAAATTTGGTTTCAAATTAAATTCATTGATTTGGTTTCAAAAAATCAATTTTTATATCAATTCGGCACTCTGTCGAGTTCGTACCCCGGATACGTACTCTGACGAACAAACAAAGGGTTACTCTCGTTTCAATTCGCGTCCAATAACTGTCGCTTTCTTCAAATGTCACTTTGAACACAAGGGTCGATGAGCGGACAGGTCCGGACCGGACCGACCCCCTCCGGTCTGGTATTCGGACCGGGCACGACGAAATGGTTTTTAAAAATTGCCAAATTAGGCGCACATTTTTCAGAAATAAATTTCGGAAAACATTACATTTTTTAAATAAAAGGTACCAAAATTGCAGAAATTTCGCTACCATCTTTGGGCGGCAGCCCCCCAGACTCCTGACGTAAAGGTTTTTGGTGTAACACATTTGGTTTTTTCTAACAGATTTCCAGATGTAACAGATTTGAGGTTCTCTGTAACAGATCGATTTTGCCGTAGACCTCGAATTTCTGCTCAGTTTAGTAAAAAATGACAAAAACCGTTTTTATAGCGAAACGTTTACGATAGTTAACATAGAAGACTCTACATGGGGTATGCGACATTTCTTCCCACGGACAATTCGTCCCCAGGGACAGTTCGTCCCCCGGCCATTTCGTCCCCGGACACTTCGTCCCCCGGGACAATTCGTCCCCCAGGACAATTCGTCCCCCATATATAAGAAAGCCTTCTAGAACGTTCTAGAAGGCCCTAAAAGACTCATAAACGTTGTGGAATAGTACAGAATGACATTTGCCCACTTTTCTGTGTTTAAAGAACTTTTTCGCAACAAATAACATTTTATTTCAACAGAAAAATAACAATCAGTCCATCCAGCAACACCTCCCAGAAATTCAATTGGTGATCGAGTGTGATATTGATCGATAACTTTGAGAATTCGTTCATCGGCCAAGCGGTATTTGGTTTTTTTTTCGGTCTAGCTTGATATCCCTGAAGCCATCTCACATGGGCTTGATCGCGACCTCTCTGAATCAGTTTCAATCGATCGATGAAGTATCCCATTGTCGGCGTTTCCATTCCCATCTCGCTTTGAATTCGCCTATTCCCGGCTTCGGCATAATTGTTGTTTCTATGCTTGCCTTCAATGGTTCTGTGATGCACATTCCAAAGCTGATGAGGAAATCTTGGCTGAATTTGAACCATGCGACCACCTCTGCGAACTTCGGGAACCGGTAAAACCCCCCCCCCCGGTAAAACCCCCCCGCTCGCCATTTTTGCCATAACGTTTTACTGGAACCTTCTAGAAGGATGAGTAATAGCTTAAATGGAAGCTAAGACTCTGGGCTACAAATCGGTATATTACTTGCCACATCTCGATTCAAGATTCTCGAGATTTAATTATTTTTGTCTCAAAATTTCAACTTTTTTTGCAAATTCGAGAATTTGAGACAAAAATAATTAAATCTCGAGAATCTTGAATCGAGATGTGGCAAGTAATATACCGATTTGTAGCCCAGAGTCTTAGCTTCCATTTAAGCTATTACTCATCCTTCTAGAAGGTTCCAGTAAAAAGTTATGGCAAAAATGGCCGCGGGGGGGGTTTACCGGGGGGGGGGTTTACCTACACTCGCGAACTTCGGCTCAGGGCTGGGAGATCGGATCGGATCGGATAGGTTTTTTTGGCCATTTTCCGATCCGATCCAAGCACCCCTAAGAATGCACTCGGCGGATTCAAATTTTATATTAATTATATAAATTATATAAATTATATAAATTTTAGAATTTTTTAATGAACCACCATTCCAAAATGAGAAACTTTTCGCCTGCGGCGCTATTTGGTTACCAATTCTCCTCCAAGTATTTATAAAAATTGTGCAAATTTTTATATGAAAATCGCCAAAAATAGAATAATTTTCGCCTGCGGCGCTGATTTTTCTTTACTTACCCGTTGTTATTGAACGGCAATTGTCGTTTTTAGTAACCAAAACTACCGTTTTTGAGCAAAAGTTTTTTTGCAAAAATTTTCGCTACCGCGAAAAATTTTGCCTGAAAAAAGTGTTCTTTCCAAATTTTTTCTTAATTTAGCAAAATTGAGTAAAAAATAGAAAAATTGTACAATTTCATGAAAAAACATTAATTTTGCCATATTTTACCAAAAACTTGCAAATTTTACCCATTTTTGGGCATAAACAGCAAACTTAGGTGATTTGGGAAAAATTTTGAAAAACAGCCAAATTTGGTGAAAAATTTTGGATCGGATCGGATCGGAAATATCGGTTTTTTTGGGCTCCGGATCGGATCGGATCGGATTGGGGGTCACTGAGGATCGGATCGGACCCGCGATCAAAGTTCCCAGCCCTGCTTCGGCTCCTATAAATTCATGGAAATGTGTCTTGATCATATTTCTGACAATTATCGTTTAAATGACTGTAAACTAACTACAACTGTTGTCAATGCTCGCTTCTTCAATGCTGCAGCATCTGGATCGTGATTATTCTGTGTTGGACCCGGTACGTGACATTTGCATGCCGGGACATTTGCATGCCGGGACATTTGCATGCCGGACATTTGCATGCCGGACATTTGCATGCCGGACATTTGCATGCCGGGACATTTGCATGCCGCCACCGAATTTTGTAATTTTAACGTACTGGAACCATTAGAAGCGGAATTCGCTGATTGCACTTGAAATCAAGTTCAATTAAGCCTGAAAACACCGCCTAAAGCCCCAAATATGATTTAGGATTCTCATATGATATGAGGATTTGGCGAAAAATCCTTTTTATAGGGATTTGGCGAAAAATCCTTTTGGCGAAATGTCAAAATCCGAAATCGCCTTGATCTTCTGCAAGCAAGCTGGAAAAATCCAAATCGGGATACATAGAACTGTAAAATTGATGAGATTGCTATTAAAACAGAAAATCGATAAAATGAATAGAGGCAAAAACACTGCGAATAGATGAATCAACTCCGCCATTAATGAAAAATTGAAAAGAATGGCCGGTTCTAGTCTGTTCTGCAGACAGATGGGCTCTTAATTCAGTGATAAATAAATGCTATATAATGTTATTCATACAATATATTCATTCAAAACATTTTATAAAGGAAGAAAAATTCGCATTCTGTACTATTCCACAACGTTTAGGGCCTTCTAGAACGTTCTAGAAGGCTTTCTTATATATGGGGGACGAATTGTCCCGGGGGACGAATTGTCCCGGGGGACGAAGTGTCCGGGGACGAAATGGCCGGGGGACGAACTGTCCCCGGGGACGAACTGTCCGGGGGAAGAAATGTCCGGCTCCCTCTACATGTCCCAAGAAAGGCATCCTATGACTGTCTACCAGGGATGCATCCGGTTATACAGGGGGTGTATAACCAGATAGTGAAAAACACGTCAAAATTTTTGCGTTTTCATGTGAGTTTGATTATTTCACTTGTGCAATCGGATAGAACTTTTTATTATCCGGTAAGGACATCAATATCAGATTTGACATTTTTCCACAAAAAACCGAGATTTTTGCTACTATCCGGTTTTCACTATCCGGCCAAAAGCTATAAAAGGATTTTATAACCGGATAGTAGCAAAAATCTCGGTTTTTTTGTGGAAAAATGTCAAATCTGATATTGATGTCCTTACCGGATAGTAAAAAGTTCTATCCGATTGCACAAGTGAAATAATCAAACTCACATGAAAACGCAAAAATTTTGACGTGTTTTTCACTATCCGGTTATACACCCCCTGTATAACCGGATGCATCCCTGCTGTCTACCATTCCTAAAAATTTCCAATCTATTTGTCTATATATCGATTTTGCCGTAGACCTCGAATTTCTGCTCAGTTTAGTAAAAAATGACAAAAACCATTTTTATAGCGAAACGTGAGGCCCAGCGCTGCTTAACGCGACATGTCGGACAGAGGGACGTCTTCATACTGCTGACAGCTAAAGGACCTCAAAAGTGGGCGTGTAACCAGCACAGGTGCCGCTGGTGGTTTTGTGATTGTCTTATAGTTTTTCTCCTTGGTAAAACTACCGATCTTCAGTTTAAATAATTTTTCTTCAGTTTTAATAATCTATGGGTGCTTCACTGAAGAGCCCAGCTCATAGATAAAATTTGGGCTCACTGTCTGGAGTTTAGGGCGAAACAGTGAGCTAATTTTAAAACGTCAATCCTTTTCCCTAATTTTTCATGTTCAACAACTTCTCTGTTATAATATAGGATCGTGTAATCAGCACATTTGCTTTTGTGATTGTCTTAGTTTTTCTTCTTGGTAAAACTACCGGTCTTCAGTTTAAAGTATAAAAATGAAACCAACTTGTTTCAACATTTCCATAGCAGAAGCTAGGCTCTCGATCGATCCATGAAACACAAGAGTCGTGTCACTGTGTGGGTAAGATGCTTTCTGCTTGACAAATTGCTGTACTATTTCCAATACTTCGCTATCGCTGATTTCCCCGTTTAGATCCAGGGCGTTTAGTGAGTATATATTGGGATTTTGTAATATCTGAACCCTCCTCCTGTTATCTTGGACATGCAAAGCGCGGCATTGATAAACAGATGGACTTCTGAGTATCAGGCTTTGAGAGCTTGGAACGTTATTCGAATTATCAATTATGAATAAGTCTTTCGCAGCCCAAATATGGGAAATTGATTCCAAGGAAGAGATGTGCTCAGTTTTGTACCGGGTGGAACTATTCTCGTCAGCGATACAAATGAACGTATCTCTGAAGCGAACATTTTTGCACAGAAACGGGCGCATCACGCTGATCGGATAAAAATGCTCACAGCCGCCATAGCAATGATCACGGTTCCATTCTCGAACAAGGTCCCATTCCTGAGGCACAAGACAGCAACGAGTAAAACACATTATAATTAGTTCTTTATCTTGGATTACTATGCGCATAGTTCCAGGTATGACACGAAGCGGATGAGTAACAAATTCTCGGTTGACAATGGCGTTTAACAGTCGATTTGTTACCTAAAGAAATATACTTGAGTGACAGCACATAATAAATAAATAAAGCCGGCAAGCCGTCATTTTAGTCTTTAAATACACTAAAAATAAAATAAAATAAAATATGGCAAAATTAACGTTTTTCATGAAATTGTTGATTTGTACTACTTTTACCTAATTTTACTGGAATAGGAAATAATTTAGGAATCTTATGAATCTGATGAAATTCTGATGAAATCGGGATAAAACGGGTACTTTTTGGCGCGAATTCAAAAATCGGCTTGTGCCATTATAAACTAGAGAAAAAGTTGATCATCAGTTGAAACATCAGATTTATGGCCAACATAGTGAAAAGTGGCCTAAAAAAGGCGATTTCATCACCTTGTTTCATCAGATATTTCGCTATTGGGAGGCAGGCTTTAGAGATAATTTAGAAAAATTTGCCAATTTTCGGCATTTTCAGCTAAAAATCACTATTTCGAGTTACTAAAAATGACAATCATAGTCAAAAATATTGCATAAATAATGAAGAACAGCGCCGCAGGCGAAAATTTTTCAATTTTTGGCGCATTTCATATAAAAATGTGCAGTATTTGTAAAAATACTTAGAGGAAAAATGGTTCACTTTCCGCCGGCCGCGCGGTAGAAAAATAGGCAGCTCCTCCCTCCCCGTCAGACAGGAGGGAAACTGCAAAGTACCGGCCGCATTCTCGGGGACGGCCGGCGAGAAGTTAAATTTGAACTCTGCGCCCGAGTGCATCGGATTGGCTTGGATCGGAAAATGACCAAAAAATCAGTTCCGATCTCCCAGCCCTGGTCTCGAGGTGGATGTTGGGCCGGCGGGCGGATGAAAACAACTCTCATTCGTTTAGCACTTTACCTCTCAGGTGCACCAATTATTGACATTCCTGGTGACAATCGTTCTTTTCGGGTCATTTTCGGCCATTTTGAGGACTCTTTGAGGAGCCCTCAGGAAATGACCCTTTGAATTTGGAAACTTGCGACCTAACCTTTCAGTGCATTCTAGACGTCAAAAGACGATTTGCTTGTGTATTTTTGCACGGTATTATTGCACGCAAATTATGAACCCTTGTGTATAAAACACAATTGAAGCTTTCTCATTCGGAGCTCAAAAAATTTTTTTACACCCGAGCTCCAATTGTGTGGACTGTGCTACAAATTGGGCAGTTGGAGCTCATGCATCTACAGGGTGCGCCAAATATTTTTATCATTTTGAATTGCTTATAAAATCAATGTTTTGTGAACATATTTAATTGATCTTATTTTTAATATGTAGGTCTGAGTTTAGCATTTTATATGAATGTCCAACTTGAGTGGAACCAACTTGAGGGCCACTTTTTTCTTCGTTCAATCATTAGGCTTAGCCTTAGGTTTTAGGCTTAGGCTTAGGTTTAGGCTTAGTTAGGAAACTCAGCCTTAGGCTTAGGCTTGGGCAAAGGCTGTACACCACTTAGGCATGCACCACTCAAGTTGGTTCCACTCAAGTTGGTATATTCCCATCTCAATACTATAGTAGTAAAATAAATCCAAATACAAAATCAGTCACTTTTTCATGCTCCTTGTCTGTTTCAGCCAAATTTTCGTGTCGGGACCATGTCTTTGTCAGTTTATATTTGCCTCGCTGAGTAGCAAATTTTGTCAGCTTTCTAGAAAGCTATGACATGCCATAGGTCAACTTGCTTCCCTAGGGAGCTGGAAGCCTTCAAAGGCAACTCACTTCCATAATTTTCGACAAAAAGGACGATTTCGCACGGATTTCGTAAGAATTTCACATATATAAAATATGAGTGATCTCCGTATTTTATGGATTCGAAAATTATTTTGTTGTCATATATATTTGGTTTTGTGTTTATATAAAATGCTAAACTCAGGCCTACATATTTAAAAAAGGTGAACTAAATATGTTCACAAAACATTGATTTTATAAGCAATTCAAAATGATAAAAATATTTGGCGCACCCTGTAGGTTTTAGGCTGAACAACTCTTATAAGGCCATGCTGATTAGGCTAGGCTTAACGCTAAGCATTTATATGGTCCAGCATGGGACAACTATAGCTCGTATGCTCATGTAAGCTAGAATAATGATTTTCTATATAGCCTTTACAATGAGAACCTTTTTGCCCAAACTAAACACCCCTAAAGCAATTCCAACAAACGAGATGCCATAAGCAATTGGAGCTTTCTCATTCGGAGCTCAAAAATTTTTTACTTAATACTCTCTCGCTCCGAGCCCCAGTTGTCTGGACTGTGCTCCAAATTGGGCAGTTGGAGCTCACGAAATCTTGGTTTTAGGCTGAACAACCCTTATTAGACTTAACAGGCGCGGGACAATTGGACCTCGTAACTTCTCTGTCACGAGATTACAATCACGTGAAAAAGACAAACAATCCAATCGTCCCAAGCTCCAAAAATGTGGTGTGCCCAACTCTTGTATACGACCTAATCCAAGTATGCATCGTTCCCTCAGGGCGTTTTCCCCGGAAACTTTCCGAGAGGCTGAACGTTTGGCAGTGAAACGTTCCAGGTGGGGACATTCCGAAGAGAAGGACCTGCATGTCCTTCTAAGAGACGATTAATTTTAATACAAACTGAAATCTTACCTGAATGCGTTCTATAAAATTGCGATCCAAGTAGCTCAGAATATCCCGAAGGCACCAATATGGAAGCATTGTTTCGTTGGAACGGATTTGACTGAATTTTCGAGATTTCTGGATATCGTAAGTATATTTTCAGCAAAAAATTATAGCGCGACCCCTTAGTAGATGTTCTATCAGAATGTCTATCAGAAAACTAGAATGTCTATCAGAAAAACTAGAAACTCAGCCTTTTGAGTGCAATTAAAAGTCATTAAAAAATTTTGAACCTGTTTGAAAATGTGTTATTTGAAATAAAATTTGTTGAATTTAAGTAGAAATTCTATTGTAGGTAGACAATCTACCTAGATATCGAGGGGTCAGATACTGTACTCTGGCCTGAAATTCTAAGAGATTCTCTTTCAGATTCTCTTCTTCATTCGGTACTTGGTTAGTTCCCCACCCCCATCGGATGTGGTGGGGACCTAAACAGTACCCTTCATTCTCTTCTTTCAGATCCTCAAAGTGTTATGAATGTGAACAAATTTGCATAATTTTTGTTCAGCGCAATCAAAAATTGGTCAATTTCTAGGAAGTTGGATAAAATTGCAAGTGTCCAAAAAGGTCTCATCTCTTTATTCATCTTTTTATTTTAAAAATTATGTTCTATCTATAACATAAAAGAATAAACAAAGTAATTAAAAATAGTAAGGTAAAAATCACGATTGTTGGAAAAATTTGCGCGGAAAAGCTTTAAGAGCCATATTTAAGCATAGGCTTAAGCTTTATGCGAATAATCGTTATAAAGGCATACTTTAGGCTTAGCGGAACTTAGGTTTAATCTTTAGGAGATTTTGGCCTTTTTAGGAAAGGAGGCTATGAGAGGAGCGCTCTATCATTTGGCCCCATCTTGAATTCCTGGTCTATTTTGACCTGTATTCAGATATTAATTTTTAGTAGACTGGAATTAAGCAAAAGATTTCTTTCAATATACAAAACTAAATTGAATGATCAAAAAACGGTCAATTAAATGATGTGGATTATTAAATACGCCTTCTTAGGAACTGAGAATTTTCCCATGATGATTGACAGACAGTAAGTTGATTTAATAGTTTGAAGGACGCGAAACATTAAACAGTTGAATTTGGATGACGCGGAATATTAATCTGTCACACAACTTTTGATTATGAGATACGATAAATTTCACAAACAATCAAAGCTCTAAAGATATTTCAATTAAAAATGGTCGAATATTTCAAAAATTCACTGCACATAAATACTCCTAAAAACTCTTCTTCTAAACTGGCTAAGTTTTAATTCGTTGTGTGATGTCACAGGTAAAGGTCTGACCAAAAAATTGAGAAAAATCCGGTTCCGAAACATTTTTCCAAATCTTTTCTCTGGGTCCTGCTAGGAGCTCAGCGGACCAAGTTTGTTTGAAATTTGAAAATTTTGTATTTTCTCTGACATTTTTGTTTTCTTTCAAATTTACGCATTTTAGTTGTTTTTCGAATGGTTCCTGTTTATTTTGCCTTTTGTGATTCTATAGTTTGTCTCTCGATATTAATATGAATGATAAAGAGAAACTATGCAATGTTTACCATATTGAGTACATGTTCAATATTCGCGCTTTATTACCAATGCATATTTACAATTCAAATAGATTCTCGCATATTTGCCTGAATTAAGTTGACTAGATTGTTAGATAAGACTAAAATGAGCACTCGGTTTAAGCAATAATTTAAACAGCAATTAAGGATAGATACTCGAATTACAATCTAAGTAGTACTTCAAATGAGAAAAGTAAGTACTTTTGCGCAGGTGTTGTAGAAGATAAGAAATTGTATCTATGGAGAGACTAGTAGCCAAAGAAGTTTACCGAGCAGTTATTCCCAGGAAATCAGGAAAAGTTGAAAAATTGACCAATCAGCCAAAAAAATACCGAAAAATCAATTTTTATATGGTTTCCAAATCGAAAATTTGAATTTTACTTACCATCAAAACTTTTCAAAATTTTGATTTCAGCGTGCTGTTTTGGGGGTCATACAATGTACTTTTAGATGTACTTGTCTGATTTTTCATGAATTTTTCTCAATGCCAGGGGCACCCGGTATAGCTACTCCGGCAACAGTCTCCGTTACAATCAACAATATAAAATGAAAATCTGCTCTTCCCCCCAATATTCAGTTTTATACTGCTCCTCAAAAAAATTCGTTCTCACGGCTTATTCAACTTTTTTGGTTCGATATGGTCGCAAATTCAACCTGTTTTATCGGAAATTTAAACAGTCTTCAAATTTAAGGAGAAAAACAGATTTTTATAATCGTAAAAATCAATAAAACAAATTATTCAACAAATTCCGGAAACAAAATAATAAGGCATTTCGTTAAAGGATTTCGTTTGTGGAAGAGAAAATTAGTGCTTGACGACATAATTGCCCGGAAAAGTGCCGAATTCACCAGTTCGCAAAAGTGTGCCTAGAAATGGAACATTAATGCGATTCAAACCTATTTTCTTTGTGCATATTGTGCGGATTATACTAAAATACTTTTTCCTAATATTCCTAATTGGCAAACTAAATTAATTTCTATTTTTGCGTCAAACGCTCAAAAATTATTTCCAGGAAATATTACAATTTTGCGCTTGATAAAATATTGTCAGACTTCAGATTGGATCGTCTGAAATGACTTTTCTCGCGCAAAATGAAACATTCAACACTCTTGAAATTATACCCTCATGGCTTGTGCAGTACAGTTATAGCATGGGAAGAATGACTCACAAGTGTCAGAAAAAGCAGCTTACGAAACCTGTACTTTTATAGAGCTTTCACTATTAAAATTTTTTATTAAAATTTTGACTAAAAAATTACATATTAGGCTGAAGCTTATGCGAGATAAGGCGATTATAGGACCGCAAAGGGTGAAAACTGGGATCTTATTGTTATGATCGCATCTTATTTTTAGCATCGGATCCTATTTTTAATTGTTGCCTTCCTCTATTTCGTTCTAGATTTGAAATTTGCTTACCTATGAACCAGCCGTCGTCGCACCTTTCCACCACAAGCACAATATCGTCCTCTTGGAGAGCCAATTCATAGTAAGAGTATATGGCACGATATCTAAAATGGAAACATTTAGGTCAGAAAGTTTTTGTTAAGTTCAAAATTTTATGTTAGAAAATTTTCTGGTCCAAAAATGATTATTCGGACAGGGACCACATTTTTGGCCTGAGAACCAAAAGTTCCCTGATCCCGGCACGAAAATTGGGGCCACTCATTCGTGCCGACATAGGACCCCGAGAAAGGCGAAAATTTTTGAATTTTTGGTCATTTTCCCGCAAATTTCGTAAAATTTGTGAAAATTTTTGCCAAACATTTCAAATTTAAATTTTTATTATTTTTAGTCTTCAAATAAATGTCATAAAAGGCTTACGTCTCAGCATTCCTCGGTACAAAAGGTGCTGGAGCGGTGGATGGACCCGTTGATTGGGCTGAAAGGGCTGCCGGCGAGGGCTGAGTTGGCACAGTTGAGTGGTGGCGGGGTTCCCAGACTGGTGGTTCTCTTCCCATTCTCGAAGGTGTTTCGTCGTTTGGCGTCTTTGTCGTCCATGGTGAGCGGTTTTCGGCTCTGAAAATGAAACATTTAACATAAAAGTACAATTTTCAAAATTTTTGTTGAAAATATTTGCACTTTTAACTAATGAAATATTTTTGAAACATTTGGCACTTCACTTTTCAATGTTTAATTTTTCCTGTTTTATTATTATTGTACTTTAATCTTTTATTTTTTGTTTCCAAAGACCCAAAAATTTACAAATTTCGCGAGGATTCTTTTGATAAGCGGCGCCTTTCGTCTCAAATCAAGAGTATGTTCAAAGCACAGCTTCGGGTCATCGTCTTCATAGATCGTAGCCAGAGGCGTCGAAGTATAGTCTCTTGCCACGGACCAGCAAAATGCCTCAAAAACCAACGTAGACAGGTTCTCGAGGAAAATTTGCCACACAAAAAGTCGGGCGGTCGCGGCACTTCCCCTCAGGCTAGGAATTGTGGTGGTCGTGCCACCTGAAGAGGACAAGTTTTCGACGATCGCCTGGCCGAGCATTTCCCACGATAGTGATTGGTCGACGTCGGCGCTCGTGCCCCGGAAAACCATCGCCATTTGCCTCCCGAATTTCCTGCAGTGCTCTCCGAGCCGCTGGCGAAATCTCCTGGATTTGAGCTCCGAGATCGATTTGTCCACAAAGGAAAGCACGATTTGGTACAGGTCTTGTTGCATTGGGTCATTCCACACACAGACGACGCCCAAAGACGACGAAGTCGACAAAGGTGAATGGTCGGGATTAAGAGAAGACCACAGAACGGGCCGCTCGATTTGTCGTAACTTGTCGTGGCGAAGTTCGCGCCACACGCGCTGCAGGAGCTTGCAATGGTTTGCGGATAAGTTCATAGCGAATGTTAGTGTGGGAATTTGAAATGTGCTAGGAATTCGTGGAATCTCTGGAATTTGAGGAATTTAGTTCAGAAAATCCGGGTAAATTATAGATAAGTTCACGGAATTTCTGGAATTTGGTTGAGGAAAAGGGAGGTAAATTACAGGTAAATTTACGCAAAGGTGAAATCAGGTATGCAAGAATAAATTTCGCAGCTAAGCAATGTATCGAGATATTTTCTTTGGGGACAGCCCACGTTTGGTTGGCTTGCGTGTTGCATTATTCTCGAGAATCTTGACTATTTGTAGTCATGAGGTTAAAATAAAAGGGCAAATGAAAGGACAACAATAGCTGTTTACACCTTGGAGGGATAACTCACTAGCATGGAATTGGTGAAGAAAATGGTCCTAGACTGTTCAAAATGCTCCTAGAGTGTCAAAAATTGTTCTGAACCTTTTAAATGATTCTAGCATATTCCAAATAGGTCCAGAAATTTCTAGAAGTTCCAAATGCTGGATCGCTGGAAATATCATTGGAAAGTACCCCAAGAAAGAGGGTACTCTAGAACGATCCTAAATGTCTTCCCCATCTTAAATCAAAATATAAAAATTATCAAATCCTGTTATTTTGAGTTGGGTTATTCCAGTCAGATCTTTGTTTTATCGTATCCCGAAGCAAAGTCCTACGTCACAGACACTGATTTATAAACTAAATGCAACTTTGAGTAGGAGTTGCCTTATATACTTTAACGCCAGCGGCAATAGTGCTTGAAGTTGGAAAAAAGTGTAAAAACAGGAAGCGCTTTAAGTAAAAGTAAGGATTAGTAAGTAATATTCTGAATTGGTAAAAGTTTTGCCTCGAAAACAACTTTTAATCAAGCGTCTATGAATATTTGCCCTGGAGCCAAATGGGTTGAAGTGAAAGTAGACGCTTCGAAACGTGTTCAAGACTTAATGGAATTTATTTCCTGAGCTTTTGACACTTTCGAGATTATTGGAATCTAGAAGGAAAATTCTTAAGGAAACTGAAGGCTACAAGATAATTATAGCTCATCTCTATTCAGGATGGCATCATTGATTCTTCGGGATTTCAGGCTAATGGAAATTTCTTTATACATATCGTTCGAGTGACGAATTCGGAATGAATACTAGTATTATTTATAGGCTATAAAGTAACATCCACAAATAAAAATGATGATACTCAAGATAGTTATTCAAATTTTGAATGTGCTTGGGTATTATGAGCGAGAATCCACTCTAACATATTTCGCAGCTCGGAGGTAGGGGTCGTTATGTCCCCGATAATTTTTTTCTCTAGGATTGGGCTGAAGCTTTGTCCATAGTAAATCGACTGAGTCCGAGCTGAAGCGAAATGTTGCCAAATATAAAGTATAAAAAATGCCCAAGACCGAAAAATGGAAACTTTTGACAAAATAGTAGCAGTTTTGCTCGAAAGAAAATTCAGACGCTAGAAATTCTCCCCAACTGCGCAACTATTTACCTGTCCCTAGCTCGCGGCAATAAATTATTTCGCAGAAAAAGACACCTCCCACAGAATCAATTTCGTTAGTCACTTGGCAGTTCACGATTGAAGAACGATTCCCAGGATCGTCATCCATTTGACCCAATTTGACTCAAGAAGTCTTGACTCAAGAATACTTACAAACAAGTATCTGGAACTAATGGGACTCCCGGGAATCTATTATTCACATTCGCAATTAGTGCGCGAGATTGCAGGCAACATATTTTAGTCATGCGTAGAGAAAGAAACTAAAAGGTCAATCACTGCCTGGGGGCTCATATGTATGGCATAGGTTTAGAGTATTTGTGTAGAGTATATGGCTACACCTGAGCCACATATCTAATCCCCGTGCGTCGACGCAACTCCAAATGCTAAGAAGCGCGTCAAGACAATTTTGCTAAAAAAGATACAGGAAAATAAAGCACGTGAAATGAGTCTATAATGCGCCTCACTTGTTTGGTCTGATATCCTACAGATGACTAATAGTGATAGAAGGAACCGTATAGGAAGATCTCGGGATTAACGATATATCTGCAAAGTATTATCCAGAAAAGGAGAGTGTTTTCTGGAATAAAGTTGTTTACAGGTAAAGTGCATACCGTTTAAAATATACCGACTAGAATATACCTAAGAGAATTTGAATGATTCACACGCAGAATCTGTTATCAGGTGAGTCGTTGGGATATAGGAAAGCGTATAAGAAGCTCTCAGGATTAATGGCATATGCAAAGTACAATCCAGGAGTGTTTTCTGGAAAAAACTTGTTTACCATTTTTGGACATTTCATATCACCTCTTCAGGTGAGGGAAAGCGTCCCGAAAAGAGGCATCTATTTTAGGCCTTAAAAGGAAATCAGAGAGCAAAACAAAAACAGAGTCAAAACAAAGTTTTCAACAAGATTCTTTTTCAAAAATCTGATATCAATCAGGGAAAAACTTTTAAAAATTCATCCAGAAAAACTATGAAAAAAGTACACAATCGCGAGATTCAAACATTGATGACGCTAAAGTTAATCCGTTTGAATCGTGTTTCAAAGCACTAAAAAAAATGAGTTAAAAAAAATGCGTTAATGGACTAATAAAAAGTTTAAGACACGATAGACAGTAATCCTTAGACATGTTCAAATAATCCTCTGGCACATTAGACGCATGAGGGTGTGCGCATGGTCAGGATATGGAGGGAGGGGCGAGGGGCTCGTCGGTAGCGACTTTTGACTGAGATTGGAATTTGACGCAGATTAAAGCGTTCAGGAAATGAAATTTCTCGTGGGAGACAAAAGTTGAAAGAGAAAGGAATATGGCAACAATGACTCTTGAGTCAAGAGTCTTGACATCTAAAATTAAACAATGGTCGCGCATTTAGTCCTCTTAAGGATTCCTGCCATAAATTGAGAATAGGAATAGAAACATTGCGTGCGAATCTTTAAACTGTAACATTTTTAGCACTCCAGGTGGGTCAAAAATAGATTAACAATTTTAGGAGCAAAGGTAAATAGGGAATATTGAGAACAAATGTAACCGTTATGACTAAAACTTGGTTCCATTCTTATCTTTGCGCTCGTAATGTCAGTCAAGTGCTAGAGCAATGACTGAAAATTTGAACCGCCCGCCTGTCACTCAAGTCTAAAGATAAGCAAATTCCCTCAGGACATTGAATTAGAGAAAGGCACGCGGAGAAATTTTTTCTCGAGCAAAAAACTACGCGGGGAAATGCTTAATTACAAAACATTCAATTGTTTCTCGGATTAGGCCCAAAACAATGCTGGTCACATTCCACGAATTTTTACTATACGATCTAAGCAAGAAAGTTACTAAATTGTTGAATTTCGAAAAAATGGGAATGCGGAGGTTAAAATACCCTGCGGGCATTTCAACCTACAATCTTCATAAAACAGAGATCATAAGAGTCAATACCCAATCAAATGCGCAGGTGTCAGACACCCAACAGAGCTGTCTTCCCGGAGGAAAAATAGTTCTGCGTTATCCTTGTAATTTTCCGCGAAGAAGAATGTTAAGCCTCAATATTCATACCTTCGAGAACGGACATTCCACGAAGTAATATCCTATCCGTAATTACAACTCAGGTGTTGGAATGAGAGAAGAGCGAGACTGAAGTGAGAGCGTATGCAGAGGAATAGCTTTAGGGCTCCGGATGTTATAGACGGGACTAATCCTGAAATTCAGCTTCCGGCAGGGTGTAAATGATAAGCTCCAGAAATTGTTTAATGCACATATGAGTTAGGTTCTCGGGACTACTTTCGATACATTGCACTTTCGAATCCATATGATTCACCTTTTGTCACCACAAGCGACAGTAAAGTGAAAAAGTTTTATAGAAAAATTTTTGACCGTCGTGTATTCAAGATCAATCTTACCGTTATATCACCTGAGCTTTTCAATCAAAAATTTTCAAATCTCGAAGTCCAAGTTTTCAAAATTTTCTTGAATTTTCCTCCCAAAGTTGCAACTTTTTGAGGAATTGCAAAACAAACTAAAAAGTAACATCGACTAAAAGCTTCGAGAACAAATTCGAGAGCGAGAATGACAGGTGTTAACGGCTCAATACAAGAGGCACAAAAATTGCAATTACACTTTAAAACTGCAAAAGCGTTAGCGCCGCATCCTGACACTCATCCAGAAAGAAGCAGCCTGTAAGAAAACATTTCTCATCTGGCAGAAAATATTTGTAGGGAAAATTAAGTCGAGATTTGTAGTCTTTGCATATATGAATCATGTGACATTCTAAGCTTCCGCCTTATAACACCGGATGTCTCAAATTAAAATTAAGAAACAATCCAAAAGTTGACAAAAACGCGATTCAGGAAGTGAATTTGGCATCAAAAATAGAGATTAAACAATGACTGAGAAGGTGGAGGCTTTTGGGGCTTCTGATACAGAAAGCGAGTTATCGCCTTAGGCTCATTGTCACCGAAGCCCTAAAGGTATAAGGATGTCATAATCCAAATAAGTAGTGTACAAAAGTTGGTCACGTATCCGATAAACTAGGATCAGGCTTAAGGATCAAATACTTAGACAGTTTAGTACAGCTCTCCAGACGTAAACAGTTTACGTTTTTGGGCGTAAAGACAGATTATAGTGTACATCTGATTCGGGAGCGATGATGCAAACTAAATGACTTGAAGTATTCTCAAGAGGATTTCCCCAATGTGCACTTAAATCCCGAGAGATTTGTTCTATCGGCGTTCCATGATAGGAAATGAGGGTGTTAGGATATGTCTCGTATATTAAAAAAAGTTATTATTTCGGAAGCAAACTGTGACTAAAGTTAATATCATATTTCAAACATCTGTCCACAGTGTCGCGAGCGACTCGAAAATCATTCAATTCACCATATTTTGTAGCCATTGAATAAATTAGGAATGTGCCGTTTTCTTGATCACAATTTTATATAACATTTCCCTTTTAACTGACACAGATGGTCGGGTCTTTCATTTCTATGGGGGGCCAAAATATCTCCTATATCCCCGCCCGTGCCTGGCGTCGCGGACTGGGCCGACTGTCTCAATTGAGGAGACGGGGCCCCTTTTCCAGCGCTATAAAAGGGCCAAATTTAAGGGCTAAAATCACTTCTACTTCTCCACTTCCACTTCTGCTCTTCCCCCTTTGCTCTTCTCCATTCTCATCTCCAAATCGAGATTTGACTCCCCCCTTTTTTATCGCTTTCTTGGTCGCTCCCCAGACCA
>JAKKPZ010000715.1:0-19703 GCA_022814885.1 Ditylenchus destructor | reverse complement strand
TGCGGGATCGTATTCAACGCATGCCGCGACCTGCATCGCCGCCGCCGATCGTTCGGCGGCTTCACCCGGCGATTGTCGGTGCTCGCCGCGCTGGCGCGCGGACCGGACGGGCGCGACCTGCACGATGCGATGTGGGTGAAGAGCGCGATCGCCGGTCTGCCGCGGCGTATCGCGACACGGTCGTGCTGGTCGCGGGACAGCAATTGACCCATGCCGAAGCCGCAGCGATTCTGGGCATCGCCGAAGCGACGGTATCGTGGCGGATGCACGAGGTGCGGCGCATGCTTGCCGGCCGGCCGGATGCCGGCATCTGAAACGCGCGAATCCGGCGTCCGAAAAATATTCGAGATTCGTACCCAAGGATTTCCCGGCGCTGCGCGTCGAAGGGGGATGCGGACGATGATGCCCGCTGCAACCAAGGGAGAAAGTCATGCCCCGTTTGCCCCAGGTGATCGCGACCGGGCTCGCGCTGGCGCTCGTCGCATCGTGCGCCGGCCCGGGATCGGACAAACCGATATCGTCGGCGGCGGATGCCGCGCAGGAATCCGGAAAGGCGGAGGCCGCGGAGGTCGTCGTGACGGCCGCGCATCTCGGCCGTTCCGAGCCGGACCGGAGGGTGGCGCTCGCCTCTCCGCCGCCGGCACCACCGCCGCCGCCATCCGTCGTGATGACGGCGAGCCGTGTTTCCCGCTCGTGGAACGAGCCCCGGATCAGCCGCCCCTATTATCAGGATGTCGGACGCGACAAGTTCACCGCGACCGAACAGAATGCCTTCAAGATCGTCGGCGAAGCGCCGGTCTCCACCTTCTCGCTGGATGTCGATACCGCATCCTATTCCTTCGTCCGCGCATCGCTGAACCAGAATGTGCTGCCGCAACCCGCGGCGGTGCGGACCGAGGAGCTGGTCAACTATTTCCCCTATGACTACGCCCCGGCCCGCGCCGCGAACCAGCCGTTCAGCACGCATGTGGCGGTGTTCCCGAGCCCCTGGTCGCCCGGCCGCCAGCTCGTCCGGATCGGCGTCAAGGGCTTCAAGATCGATCATGCGACGCGGCCGCGCGCAAACCTCGTCTTCCTGGTCGATACTTCGGGGTTCGATGAACGCGCCCAACAAGCTTCCGCTGGTCAAACAATCGCTGGCGATGCTGCTCGACCAACTCGACGGCGGCGATAGCGTGGCGATCGTCACCTATGCCGGCACTGCGGGCACCGCGCTCGAGCCGACGCCGGCGCGCCGCAAGACAAGATCCTGGCCGTGATCGATCGGCTCGGTGCCGGAGGCAGCACCGCCGGCGCCGAGGGCATCCGCCAGGCCTATGCGCTCGCCGCGCAGAATTTCGATCCGAAGGGCGTGAACCGGGTGATCCTGGCAACCGACGGCGATTCAACGTCGGTATCACCGACCAGAACGAGCTCAAGGGCTTTGTCGAGCGCGAGCGCGGCAAGGGCGTGTTCCTGTCGGTGCTCGGCTTTGGCATGGGGCAACTATAATGACGCGCTGATGCAGACGCTGGCGCAGAACGGCAATGGCGCCGCCGCCTATATCGATACCGTGAGCGAGGCGCGGAAAACGCTGGTCGACGAAGCCACTTCGACCCTGTTCCCGATCGCCAGGATGTGAAGATCCAGGTCGAGTTCAATCCCCGGACCGTCGCCGATACCGGCTGATCGGCTATGAGACGCGACTGCTCAACCGCGACGATTTCGACAATGACAAGGTCGATGCGGCGATGTCGGGTCGGGCCAGACGGTGACCGCGATCTACGAGATCGTGCCGGTCGGCGGACCGCGCACGAGCAGCGATTCGCGCTATGCGCAGGCCATGCCGGCGGCCGCGGGGCTCGCCAGCGAACTGGGCTTCGTCAAGATCCGGTACAAGCTGCCCAGGTCGGACACGAGCCGACTGATATCGACCCCGATCGATCAGCGGGTGCGGTTCGCTCGGTTCGAACAGGCGCCGGAGGACGCGCGATTCGCGGTTGCGGTCGCAGGCTTTGCCGAACTGCTCCGCGGCGGCCGCCACAATGGGAAGCTGACCTTCGACGAGGTGATCCGCATGGCAGGAGGCGCGCGCGGCCGGGACGAGTTCGGCTATCGCGCCGAGTTCCTCCAGCTGGTGCGCGCTGCGAAGACCGCCCGTTCGATGGCAGCGCTCGAACAATGAGGAAAGACAGGGTGCCGCCGCCCGTGGCACCCTGTCGCCAACCCGCTTGCCTTGCGATGGTCTTTCGACCGGGCAGCGATTGCCGCTATAGGTCGATCATGGCCGTCCCCAGCCTTGATCCTGTCCCCGGTCCCTGCGCGCGCGCCGGGCGGGAGGCCTGAATGGGCGACGAGGGCCTTTTCCGGCCTGCTCCCCAAGGCACCGCCGCCGCGCCCGGCCCGGCGCGAGGCTGCGATCGCGGCAGCGATGCGGCGGTTCGACGGCATCGCCGACGCACCGGCCGAACCGCAGCATATTGCCTGCCCGGCCGCCATTGTGGAAATCACGCTGGGGGCGGGCCGGCGCCTTCGCCTCGATCCTGCTCGTCGCGATGATCACCGTCCCGATTGCGCTGGAGACGCCGCCCCGCACCCCGCCCGCCCCGGGATCACAAGCCCGGTCGCCGAGCGCGTGGCGAAGGCGGACCCGCGCGCAGATTCCCCACAGGCCCCGGGGCCGGCGCGCCCGGCGAAACCGCCTGCTGCAACCCGGACGCTCCTTCCGCACCCGCGACGCGTAGGGCAGGCGCTTCGCCCCCGCGGCCGACACGGCCACGGCCAGCAGCGAAACCGCGCAACCTGAGATGCTGGCCTCCCGGCTCGAGCGGGCGCCGTCACCCCGCCTCGCCCCGCCGGCCCCTCCGCCTCCGGCCGCTTCTCCACCGCCGATGGCCGAGGCGCGTACAGACACACCCTCGATCGTTGCGACGGCTGGGCGGACGCCGCGTCCTGCCATGGAAGCCGCAGCCCCCTTGAGCATGGCCGAGAAGACCGAGGCAGCCGACGAAGGCGTTGTGGTCACCGGAACACGGCTGCCCCGCTCACGCGCAGCTTCGCGCCGCGGCGACTGGAATGCCTGTACGGTGCACGACCCCATGCAGCGCCTGAGCGGCTGCAAGCATCTCGTAAACCCGGCCGCAAAGGGAGATGCGGGCATCGCCGCGGCCCGGCTCGCCGATGGGCTGGCACTGGCATGGCAGGGCGATGGGACGCCGCTGTCCGGGCGTTCGACCAGGCGATCGCGCTCGAACCGAGGCGCGCCTTCGCTCATCTCAACCGCGGGCTGGCCTATCAGCGCAACGGCGAACTGGCGCGCGCCGCCGCCGATCTCGATCTGGCGGTGCGCCATGCCCCCATGCCGCGCGCGGCTATTACTATCGAAGCCTCCTCCGGCGGCGGCAGGGAGACATTCGCGGGGCGGAGGCCGACGCCGCGCGCGCCGTGGAGCGCGACCCGCGCTACGAAGCGGTGCTCGACTGAACCTCTGCGTCGCGCGGTTTGCGCCCTTCGAATGACGGCAGCAGGATCGTGGCAAGGCCGAGCAAGGGCAGATAGGCGCAGAACTTGTACACCCAGACGATGCCGTTGAGGTCCGCGAGCTGACCGAGGCCCGCGGCCCCGAGCCCGCTGATCCCGAACATCAGGCCGAACATCAGCCCCGACACCAGCCCGACCCGGCCGGGGACGAGCTCCTGAGCATAGACGACCAGCGCGGCGAATGCCGATGACATGATGAGGCCGATCAGGATGGCGAAACCTGCCGTCCAGAACAGATTGGCATGGGGCAGGACCATCGCGAAGGGGCGACTCCCAGGAACGACGCCCAGATCACTGCCTTGCGCCCGATCCGGTCGCCGACGGGTCCCCCCGCAAAGGTGCCCACGGCGACCGCGGCGAGGAAGCAGAAGAGGTAGAATTGCGATTCGCGCGCGGTCAGGTCGAACCGCTCGATGAGGTAGAAGGTGAAGTAGTTGGTGAACGCGCCGATATAGATGAACTTGGCGAACATCAGGATGCCGATCGCGGAGAGCGCACGGACGATTTCACGGCGGCTGTGCGGCGACGCGGTGGAGATCGCCGCCGTGCCGGCCTGCGCCAGGCTATGGCGCACGCGCCACCGGTGACGCCGAACAGGACCCAGATCGCCGCGATCGCCGCGAAGGCGAGCCAGCCCACCGAAGTCTGCCCGAACGGCAGGACGATCGCCGATGCGATGATGGGCCCGAGTGCGGACCGGTGTTCCCGCCGACCTGAAAGGCAGACTGCGCCGTCCCGAAGCGGCCGCCCGACGCCATCCGGGCGACTCGCGACGCCTCGGGATGGAAGGTCGCCGAACCGACGCCGATCACGGCGGACGCGAGGATCAGCGCGGCGTAGCTTCGGCAATCGCCAGCCCGCCGACCCCGGCAAGGGTGACGACCATTCCGAGCGGCAGCAGATAGGGCAGCGGCCGCTTGTCGGTGTAGAGGCCGATCCACGGCTGGAGCAGCGAGGCCGTGAACTGGTAGACCAGCGCGATCCAGCCGATCTGTCCGAAGCTCAGCCGGTACTTCTCCTTCAGCATCGGATAGATGGCCGGAAGTACCGCCTGGATGAGATCGTTGAGAAGGTGCGCAACCGCGACCGCGCCGACGATCTGCACCACCAGCTTCGATCCGTCGGGTCGGGAGATCGCCGGCGGGGCGATATCCGGGGAGGCGATCAGGCTGGCGGTGGACTGGGTCACGACGGGGTCTTTCGGTCGGTTGCCGGCGTGCCCCTACCAAGCGGAAACCGTTCCCGCTTCGTTGCGTGAGCCATTCATTTCTGAGAGTGGGACAGGATGGATTTCTATCCGGACGAGAATGACGATGTCGCGCGGCCAGTAATCGCGATCGGCCACGCCTTCCCGGACTCGTTCGAGCTGGCCGAGCATCGCCATCGCCGCAGCCAGTTTCTCTACGCGGCGACCGGGGTGATGGCGGTCAGCACCCCCGACGGCGCCTGGGTCGCGCCGCCCGAGCGCGCGGTCTGGATCCCTGCCGGCACGCCCCATTCGGTCCGGATGGTCGGCGCGGTCCAGACGCGCAGCGTTCTGGTCGAACCCGGAGAATGTCCGGGGCGAGGCGAAAAATGCCAGATCGTCGGCGTTTCGCCGCTGCTTCGTCACCTGCTCTCGGCTGCCGCCGGCGTCGCGCCGGACTATGAGATCGACGGGCGCGACGGCCTGGTGATGCGCTTGCTGATGGCGGAGATCGATCAAGCGCCGATGATCCCGCTGGCGGTCCCCTTCCCGACGCACCCCGCGCTCGCGCGGCGATGCCATACCTTTCTGGAACGCCCGAGTGCCGCCGCGACGATCGACGAATGGGCCGATGCCCTGGCGATGAACCGCCGCAGCTTCACCCGCCTCTTCCGCCGCGAGACGGGGATGAGCTTCGCGGAGTGGCGCCAGCAGGCCTGCCTGTCGGTGGCCCTGCCGAAACTCGCGTCGGGAGAACCGGTCACGTCGATCGCCTATGATCTCGGCTATGACGGGCCGGGCAATTTCTCGACGATGTTCAAGCGCGTGCTCGGCGCGCCGCCCAGCCGTTACAGGTCGCCGTGAAACAGATCAGGTGTTCCTAATAGGAAACGGTGACCGTGAGCGTGTCGCTATAGTTGCCGGGACGCGGCAGCGTCTGGCCCGACGGGATGCGTCCGAACACGGTAACGATCTGCAACTGGCCATTGCCGGTGTCGCTGGCCGGGGCCCGGCGCCGGGCGTGCCCGCTACGGTGGGGAACGGCACGGACCGGCCGGCGTCGGCAAAGATGTCGTAGTTGAGCGTGTCGGCCTGCGACGCATGCTTCATCCGCTTCTGCGCGCCCGCGGCATTGATGCCGTCGTCGGTGTGGAGAACCCAGGCGTCGTGGCCGTGCAGACCAGGCTGACCGACCCTGATTGTCGATGTTGGCGGCCGCCTGATCAACCGTCCCGAACGCAAGCGTCGACGTCGATGTGATGTTGCAGGATGACAGCACCTCTGCTGTTACATCCAGCGACCCGGTGTCCTGAGCGAATGAAGGTGTCGCCGATGCCATCAGGGCAACTGCGCCAATCACAGTCATCTTTTTCATTTCTTCCATCCTATCCCGAAATCAACTGGTGCACTTCTCCATGTCTTCATTCTTGCGAGTCGAATTCTGACTCAAACATGTGAATCATAGGTAACGGTGATCAGAACGGTATCGGCATAATTGCCCAATACCGAAGGAACCGCAGTCCCCGCTGCGATCCTTCCATAGACGGTGTGATTCTGATTGGCGCTCGTACCCGTGCCATTCACCCCGCCGCTGCCGCCCGTCGTGCTCGTCCCGCCCGTCGCGTCCCAGATCTCCGCATAGGCGTTGGTCTTGTAGAGCTGGTAGGGGAGCCGGCCGGCACCATTCGCCATCTGGCGATTGCCGCTGCCGGGCGCGACCCGGTTGGCGCCGTCACCGATATAGATGGTGTAGCTGGCACCCGTGCTGCAGATGACGGTGATCGTGCCCTGCGCGGTCACATCGGCCGCAAGCGTGCCGAGACCGCCGATCGTCCCGAAGGCGATGGTCGGCGTCGCCACGAGATCGCAAGTCGCCGTGACCGTCGCGGTGACCGTGCCGTTTCCCGTCACCGTATCGGCAAAGGCCGGTCGCGACTGAACGGTGCACGCAAGCACCACCAGCGCGAGCCGGGTTCCGTTTCGTCTGGCCGTATCGAACATGCGTGCTCTCCGGATGATCGTCAGTAGGTCACGGTGATCACCACCGTGTCGGTGTAGGTGCCCGGAACGGGCAGCGTGGTTCCTGCAGGGATCGATGCGTAAACCGTCTTGCTCTGCGGCGCCCCGGTGCCCGGATCTGAAACCCCGCCGCTGCCGCCGATCACGGCGGTACCGCCGGTCGCGTCCCAGACCTGGGTGCGCGCGGCATCCTTGAACAGCTGATAGGGCAACCGCGCTGTGCCCTGCGCCATCTGACGGTTGCCCGATCCGGGTGCGACCCGGTTCTGCCCGTCGCCGATATAGATGGTGTAGGGCGTGTTGCATTCGACGGTCACGGTGCCCTGCGCGTCGATCCGGGCTGCGGTCGGGCCGATGCTGGTGACGTTGTTGAAGTTGATCGCTGGCGTCGCGTTGAGCGTGCACATCTTGGGTACGACGAAGTTCGCGGTGTAGTTGCCGAAGGCCTGTGCACCGGTCAGCGCGCCGAAAAGGCCGCACAGACCAAGCAGCGTCGTCGCCGTCTTGGCCTGATAGATGGTGAAGCTGTTGGTATAGGTTCCCGCCATCTTCCCGCTGGCGCCCCCGGCGGGGACAATGCTGGTGATCGTCGTCGATGTCGATGAGGGGCCGAGTGCCAGCAGCGCGCCATAGGGTCCGTAATCCCGCCCGCATTGTCCATATCGGTAATGGTTACGCTGTGCGCGGGAATGGCGGCATCGAGGCGCATGGTGACGCTGTTCGATCCATTGACGGCGCTGCGCGTATAGGTCGCCCCGACACAGACATTCTGACCGTCGAGCAGTCCGTTGCACGTGATCACGAACGGGAAGTCGATCCGCGCCTCGTTGCCGAGATTGGCGACGGTGTAGGTATAGGTCCGGTTCTGCGACGCGCCCGAGCTGTTGGTGCAGGCCGCCTGTGCCGATGTTGCCGTCAGCAGCAGCGGCAATGCCAGGAGGGACCCGGACAGCGCCTGTGTGCCAAGGCCGAAGGCCGACAAGATGGCGATCAGCCGGCGCGGCAGAGTGCTAGGCTGCGTGTCTGTTAGTGGCATGTCAGGGGTCCGATCCTTGTCTGCGGTGACCCGCCATCCCGATAGGAGAAGGTGGCGTGGCATTGCCCGGCGATGCCGCGATCGACCGTCACTCGATTGACCGGCCCGAGGCCGCGCAGATAGACTTCGCCGTCATAGCCGATCACGGCAGTCTCACCGCCCTCGACGGCGGCGACATAGCCTGCCTCGATCGGCCGGCCGGCGCCGTCGTGAAGCACGACCAGGGCGCTGCTGACTCGCCGGGTGCTGAAATCGACGACCGCACCCTGGCGATAGCCGGAGACGGCGATCCGCTCGGTCGCGCCGGCCTCCCAGCCATCGGCCATGGTGGCCGGATCGAGGAAGATCTGTTGCGGATAGTAAGGCACCACATCGGGCAGCAGCACCCGGCCGGCATCGTTCGTTTTCCCCATCCGGACGCCGCCCTGAAGCACCTCCGTGCCAGGGCCGGCATTCTTCACGATGACGAAGCCGTCGCCGATCCGATTGGCCAGGAACACACCGCCGCCTGCGGCGACGACCGAGCCCTCCATCTCGAGGCTGGCCAGCCAGTCCTCGCCCGACTGAACGATGCGCGCCCGGACCAGCGCCTCGGGAGCACGATAGCTGACATAGGCGCGGCGCGTATCCTCACCGTCCAGGATGACGCGGTTGGAAAGGCCCCAGCCGACATCGCCCTGGCGTTGCCCGGCCAGCCCCTCCAGCTGCGTTTCAAAGGCGGTGCGCCCACCGTCGCGCTCCGCGCTCGCGGTCAGCATGGTCGATCTTCCGATCCGGATGTTCAGCATCGCGAAGGCGCCGAAGCTGTTGCTGCGATCGAGATCGGAATAGGCGCTGACATAGGCGGTGACGCGGCCCGAAATGGGCCTGGAGAGCGACATGTTGGCCAGACGCTGGCCGCGATGCGATCCTGGATGTCGTTATAGTTGAGCGACACGGATGTGCCGCCCAGCACGGGCCCGAAGGACAGGCCGGCACGGGTGATGGTCGTCGCGCGCGCCGGTGCCGATGCCAGATCGTCCGACCCGGCGATGCCGCGGCGCTGCCGGTCCCGCACCATCGCGACGCGGGCAAGATCGAAAATAGTCGCCGAAGCTGCGTTCCGTGCCCGCGAAGAGGATCAGCTGGCCGATGCGCCCTTCCGCCTTCACTGCCATGCGGGCGCCGTCATAGCCTTTGTACCGGCTGCCGGAGACGGAAAACGGTCAGCGCGCCATGGCCGCCCAGTCCCTGGACGATGCCGACCCCGCCTTGACGAGGCCGTCGATCGCACCCTCGACATGACCTTCCACCGTCGTGGCGCCCGTCAGGCCGTAGCGGACCGATGCGGATCCGGAGAAGTTGTCGTCGTAGCTGAACGACGCGAAACCGAAATCGCGGCGGGGAAACCCGAGGTCCAGCGAATATTCGAGAAGGCCGGGCCGAAGCTGCGAGGAGACATAATAATAGTCCCGCACGATCTCGACCTGACGCCCGTTCAGGTCGGTCGTCACCAGCCGGACCTTTCCGCCGAGACCTGGGGCAGCGACTGGATATCGAAGGGCCCGGACGGAATCTCTCCGGAGAATATCCGCTGCTGATCCAGATAGAGATCGAGGGTGGACGGCAACGCCGCCGATCCCGCGAAGCGCGGCAGCGGCGTGGTGACGATATCGGGACGCTGTTCGAACGCGCTGGCGATCTGAACCCGCCCAGCCGCACGCTGTTCGACCAGGGCAGTGCGTTCGAAACGAAGTCGCCAAACCGCATAGGAACGGACTGCCTCCGGATCGATGAGCCGCCAGCCGCTCTCAAGCCGTACGATGCCCTTGCCGTCCCAGCGGCTGTCGCTGTTGAAGTTGAAATCCGTGGTGAGGGCGCTGCCGCCGATCATGCCCCGGAAACCGCCGTACCGGCGACGGCTGTTCTCTCCCGCGTCTGGGTCGCATAGATGGCGTAGTTGACGATCGCGCCCGGGGTCGAGCGAAGCTGGCCGGCATCGAACGCACGCCGGCCGGTGCCGAGTTCGATCCGATAGGGATCGAGCGACTGCTCGCCGATGGTGAGTGCGATCGTCTGGCTGGGCTCGTCATACGCGAACCCCAGCCCCGGGATCGCCGAGAGCGCGACCAGATCGTCCTTCACCATCCGGGGATCGACCTGGACGCGAAGCGCGCGCAGCTCGCTGGCGCGCGCAAGCAGGCTCTTGTCCGGCAGTTTCAGCACCGTCAGCAGGACGCCGGTCCGCGCGCTGTTGAGCATCACCGCGAGCAGGAGCGTTTCCCACTCCGTCCGTTCCGGCGCCGACGCGGCCGGCCGGGCGGCGTCGAGACCGGCGGCCAGCGCCGCGCAGGGCAGCGAAGCGGCGTGGATGCCGGCAAGGACAAGAAAGGGCCGGGAGCGTCTCACCGCCCGGTCTCCGCCCGCCCCTCTCAGCGCCTGCCGACGACGATGGCGGCCTTGACGTCGAGCGCGTCGTTCTTCGCGACGAGGCTGACGCTGTCGCCGTCGCGAAGCCGCGCCCCTGCGCCCGGCGCATCGGCGGGGAGAGTGAAGACACGGGTCGCTCCGCCCAGCACATAGCCGTTGAGCCCCCCGCCAAAGCTGAGCGGGCGTCCCGACGGGGTCTGAAGCATCAGGTTGACGATCTTCGCATGACGCTTGCCCTGATTCTCGGCCCGGACATGCACCCCAGCCTCGTCCTGCCAGACGGCCCATTTGAGTTCGGCCATCGCCTTCGCGTCGGTCACGAAGACAGGGAGGGAGTTGCGCAGCACCATCTTGACGCCCTGCCCCACCGTGCGGGGATCGTCGGGTTGCGGCAGTTCGTCGATCAGCAACCGATAGGCCAGCTCGCCATTCACGGGGGCGATCATCGGCCGGGCGACGCGGATCGTGTAGGACGCCCCCGCGGGCACGGTGATCGCCGGCGGGCTGACGATCATGTCGTCGGTCCTGTCGAGCTGCTCCTGACCGTCCTCGCGCTCGGACCATTCGTAGATGCGGAGCTGAAGGTTGACCGGCCGATCGTCGGTATTGACGATGGTGATGGCCCCGGCCCGCTCGGTTGCCGTCAGATGGACCCCGATCGGCGAAATTCTAAGTCTGGCCGCCCAGGCCGGCGCCACCGGCACCAGGGCGGGGACGCATGCCGCGAGAACGAACGAAATCAGCGATGATCTGGTCATTGTCACCACTCCTCAGCGAGGAAGGCGGCTCGGGACGAGGCCAGGAGCCACCGACGAGGGAGGAATGGGATGCAGGACCACCAATGCCGGCGGTATCCCGGCATTTTTTCGGATCGAACGCCATGATAACAATCCCGCTATTCATACCTCACCCATGAGCCGCCTGCCTGTCGCGGCTACAGGGGGAGAATTACCCAATATGGTAAATAAATATTTATTTCGGGTAGGCGGGTAAATTGATCGCTCCCGAATGGAGGTATCGATCACTTTGTAACAAGTACAGGCATCGCACGTCTTATATGCGACCGATAGAGTCCCGGGGCCACGACGCCAATGGACAGGCAGGAGAGCGGAAGTCGACTTGCGCGTCGACTACAGGTCGGCATGTATCGCGAAGAAACCGAGGGAAGCCAACGCCGTCGTAACGCATGAAACACCGACATCCTGGCAGACCGGAGAGAAGGCGGCGACTCCCGGGCCGCGATCGCATTGCTTGGACGGGCTCCAGACCAATCGCCGGCTTCGGGATCACGCGCTCCGAATGGCGACATTTCCGCCGGAATGCGGTAGCGGCAAGCAATGTCCATGAGAATTGCACGCCCCGTCCGCGCGCAACGGCACCGCGATGTCGTCTGACGGGTCGCCCAGATCGGGCCCTTTATCCAGGCCTTTCGCAAGCGGCAGTCGCTGACGCTCGACGACCTGGCGCGGATGTCGAGCGTATCGCGATCGATGCTGTCGCAGATCGAGCGGGGTCAGGCGAATCCGACGCTCGCCACGGTCTGGTCGCTGGCCAACGCGCTCAAGGTCGACGTCGCCGAACTGATCGGCGTCACGGCCCGCGAAGCGCGCGACCAGATCGAGGTGGCGAGCGAGGCGTTCACCCCCGAGATCCGCACCGATGACGGGCTGTGCACGCTGCGCATTCTCAGCCCCGCAAATCACGCGGAGACGCTGGAATGGTATGAACTGCGGTTCGAGCCCGGCGGCAGCCTGGTTTCGCAGCCGCATGCCAAGGGAACGCGCGAGCATCTGACCGTGCTCGAAGGCACGTTCGAAGTCGAGGCCGGCACGCAGAAGGTCGCCGTGCCGCAGGGCAGCACGGCGCGCTACGCCGCCGATGTGCCGCACCGGATCACCAACAAGGCGAAACGCCGCGCCCGTGCGCTGCTGGTCGTCGCCAGCTAGATTCCAGTATAGTGGACTTGCAGTCCATTATACCGTATTCGCACTTTCTCAGGATGAGGGAGTGCCGCGATGGCTGGTGGATTCTACGATCGTATCGAAGCAGAGCTGTCCGCAATCCGTGCCGACGGACTGATGAAGCCCGAGCGGGTGCTGACGACCCCGCAGGGCGCCGCCGTGCGCATCGAGGGCGGGCCCCCGTCGATGCTGAATCTCTGTGCGAACAACTATCTCGGCCTTGCCGCCGATCCGCGCGTCGTCGAAGCGGCGATCGCGGCCACGCGCACTGGGGCGCCGGGCTCGCCTCGGTCCGCTTCATCTGCGGCACCCAGACCCTCCACAAGCAGCTTGAAGCCGAGACCGCCGCCTATCTCGGCTATGACGACGCGATCCTGTTCGCAGCCGCATTCGACGCCAATGGCGGCGTCTTCGAACCCCTGCTGAGCGCCGAGGACGCGATCGTCTCCGACACGCTCAACCACGCCTCCATCATCGACGGCGTCCGGCTGTCAAAGGCCAAGCGCTATCGCTACGCGACGTCGGATATCGCCGATCTGGAGCGAGTGCTGAAGACCGCCCGCGCGGACGGCGCACGGACGATCCTGATCGCGACCGACGGCGTCTTTTCGATGGACGGCGCCATCGCGCCGCTGGACGAGATCGCGGCGCTCGCCCAGCGGTTCGACGCCCTGTTGCTGGTCGACGATTGCCACGCGACCGGCATCATCGGCGAAGGCGGGCGCGGATCGGGTGCGTTCCGCGGCGTCGCGGACAAGGTCGATATCCTCACCGGAACCTATGGCAAGGCGCTGGGCGGCGCGATGGGCGGCTTCGTCGCCGCGCGCCAGCCGGTGATCGACCTGCTCCGCCAGCGGGCGCGGCCCTATCTCTTCTCCAATGCGCTCGCGCCCGCCATTTGCGGCGCCAGCCTTGCGGCGATCGGGATCGCCGCTTCGGACGAGGGCGACGCGCTGCGCCGGCACCTGGCGGCCAACGCAGCATTGTTCCGTGACCGCCTCACCCATGCCGGCTTCGACCTGCTGCCCGGCGAGCATCCGATCATCCCGGTGATGCTGCACGACGCGGCCAAGGCGCAACGCGCCGCCGCCGAGCTGATCGACGCGGGCGTGCTGGTCGCCGGCTTCTCCTTCCCGTGGTGCCGCACGGCAAGGCGCGCATCCGCACCCAGATGTCGGCGGGCCTGACGGCCCATCAAGTCGAACAGGCCGCGGATATCTTGTTTCGGTCGGCCGCAAGCTGGACCTGATCCCGTGAACGCCATCCCAGCCACATCGCTGCCCCGCGCCGCTCACACCGGCGCGACCATGCGCGGCCTCGCCAAGCTGCACGCGCGCGAAGGAATCTGGGAGACGGAAGCACCCGTGCCCACGCCCGGTCCCGACGATATCCTGATCCGCGTCCGGCGCACCGCCATCTGCGGCACCGACCTCCATATCTACAATTGGGACGACTGGGCGGCGCGGACCATTCCGGTGCCGATGATCGTCGGCCATGAATTCTCGGGCGAGATCGTCGAAATCGGGGAGGCCGTCACGCGCCCGTTGTGCATCGGGCAACGCGTGTCGGGCGAAGGGCATATCATCGACTTCGACAGCAGCGCGGCGCGCGCGGGCCGGTTTCACCTCGACCCCGGTACGGTCGGCGTCGGCGTCAACCGGCAGGGCGCGTTCGCCGACTATCTGTGCATTCCCGCCTTCAACGTGGTGCCGCTTCCCGACGACGTGTCGGACGATGTCGGCGCGTTGCTCGATCCGTTCGGGAACGCGGGCCACACCGCGCAGCAGTTCGACCTGATGGGCGAGGACGTGCTGGTAACCGGCGCCGGGCCGATCGGAATCATGGCCGCGGCGGTCGCGCGGCGCGCCGGCGCGCGGTCGGTGGTCATCACCGACATCAACCCCTATCGGCTCGATCTCGCCGCCAGGCTCGCCGACGTTCGGCCGGTCAACACGCTGGAAGAAGATCTGCGCGAGGTGATGGCGGCCGAGGGCATCGACGACGGCTTTGCCGTGGCGCTGGAAATGTCGGGCGCCCCGGTGGCGATCAACCAGGCGATCGGCGCGCTGCGCATGGGCGGCGGGCTGGCGGTGCTCGGCATTCCGGGCGGGTCGATGGATGTCGCCTGGTCGGACATCATCCTCACGGCGCTCACCATTCGCGGCGTCTACGGGCGCGAGATGTTCGGCACATGCAGAAGATGTTCGGCCTGATTCGCGGCGGGCTCGACCTGTCGCCGCTCATCACCCATCGCCTGGATGCGCGCGATTTCCAGCAGGGTTTCGATGCGATGCGCGCGGGCCGCGCCGGAAAGGTCGTTCTGAGCTGGTAGGAAGCCCGGCGACGGCCCATCAACCGTCGCCTCAATCCTGTTTCGGGTCCAGCCGGCATCGCCGATGCGGCGACGAGATTAAGAAGCGGACGGCCATCTGCGCAAGCGGCTCGCCTGGCACAGCGCCCCGTGACTGAAAAAAGAAGCTCAATGCGAAAGATGGTGCGCCCGACAGGATTCGAACCTGAGACCTCTGCCTCCGGAGGGCAGCGCTCTATCCAGCTGAGCTACGGGTGCGTGCATGGTCGGCGATCAGCGCTTCAGAAAGCGCAATGACGTTCTTCGCCTTCGCGTTGAACAGCCCGAAATCGTCTTGATGTGCTGCCGCAAGCCCTCCTCGCCCAGCGCGACCATCTTCTCCGGTGTGTCGACCTCGGCAAACAGCCGCCGGGTCGCCTTGTTGACCCCGGGCGTCGGTCGCTTGAGCCGACAACACCACCGCGACCAGCAACGTATAGTCGTTGACCGACTCGAGCTCGGTCTCGGGATGCGGATTGGCCGCGGCCAGCCGCTCGAAGAAATGGAAAATGTCGGCCTTCTTCAAAGGCCCAGCACCGCATCCATCGTGTAGCGGCCGGCGGGCTTGTCCGCGAGCCACAGCGCGGCCCTGACTGCGCCGCGCGCGAAGATGGCGCGATCCTCGGCACGATGCGCCAGTTCGATCCGTTCGCCCGCGCCTGCGAGCACGACCAGATGATCACCGATCACCGTGCCGCCGCGCAGCGAGGCGAATCCGATCGTCCCTTCCGCACGCGCGCCGGTGAGTCCGGCGCGGTCGGCGACGCGGACCTCGCCCAGCGAGACCGCACGCCCGGCCGCGGCTGCCTCGCCCAGCATCAGCGCAGTGCCCGAGGGCGCGTCCACTTTCTGGCGGTGATGCATCTCAGCGATCTCGATATCCCAGTCGGGGCCGAGCCGCGTCGCCGCCTCACGCACCAGTCGCGCGAGCAGCACGACGCCGAGCGAGGTATTGCCGGTCTGGAGCACCGCGATCTCGCGCGCCGCGTCTTCGATCAGCGCATGGTGCGACGCCGTCAGCCCGGTGGTGCCGATCACGATCGGCGTACCTGCGGCGCGCGCTGCGGCAAGATGCGATTCGAGCGCGGCAGGCGTGGAGAAATCGACCAGCGCATCGGCGGCGGCGGCGAGCACCGCCGGGTCGTCGCCGGCATCGGCGCCGCCCGCGAGCTTGACGCCCTGTTCCGCCAATATGTCGCGGATCGCCACGCCCATCCGGCCGAGGCTGCCATAGATACCAATGCTACTCATAGGTGTTGCTTGGCCGGGGACGGCGCGGACTGCAACAAAGGATTTGGCGACCGTCGGATAGCTGGGGGGCGACTTTTCGCTTGCCGCGATCATGAGCCACGGCAAATCAGCACGATGCTACTGCGTCTTCTCGCCCTGACGGGCACATGCCTCACCGTTGCAGCTGCTGACCCGGCGCCGAATCAGCTCTATGAAGATGTCCGCATCCTCGCAGCGGACGACATGACCGGGCGGCTGGTCGGCACCGCCGGCTCGGCCAGCGCGCGCGCCTATCTGAGCGAGCGATTGCGGGCGATCGGTGTCGAACCGGTCCTTGCCGGTTTCGAGCAGCCGTTCGAAGCGGAGCATAAGGGCGAGGTTCTGAAAGGCACCAAACCTGATCGGCCGTATCCGCGGATCGGGCACCAGCGACCGGGTGCTGCTGATCGGCGCACATTACGATCATTTCGGCGTTCGCGACGGCAAGGTGTTCAACGGCGCCGACGACAATGCATCCGGCGTCGCCGTGCTGTTGTCGATCGCCGAACATTTCGCGCGCGAGCGGCCCGTCCACGATATCGTCTTCGGGCTGTGGGATGCCGAGGAGCAGGGTTTCTACGGATCGACGGCGTTCGTGAAGGCTCCGCCGGTTACGCTGTCGCGCATCGCGATGAACCTCAATCTCGACATGATGAGCCGCAACGACCGCAACGAGCTATGGCTGGCAGGCGCGTATCATTCGCCGTTCCTGCGCGCCCGTTTCGAGGCGATCGTCGCACAGGCACCGGTGTCGCTCAAGCTGGGGCATGACGGACGCCATGGAAGGACACCGACGACTGGACCGGCGGGTCCGACCATTTCGTCTTTCACCAGCAGGGCATCCCCTTCGCCTATTTCGGGGTCGAGGATTATCCCGACTATCACAAGCCGACCGACGATTTCGCAGCGATCCCGAAGGGCTTCTTCGCCCGCTCCGCAGCGACAGCATTGTTGGCGGCGCAAACTGTTCGACCGGGACCTCGATGCGATCGCCACCGAGGCTGGCCGGGCCAGGTAGCGCCCGTCAGGAGACGGCCTAGCTCGCGCCCTCGAGCGCCTTTTGCCGGCGGCGCTGGACCGAGCTGCCAATGCCCATCGCCTCGCGATACTTGGCGACGGTGCGCCGGGCGATGTCGAAGCCCTTGGAATTGAGCATCTCGACCAGCGTGTCGTCGGACAGGATCTTCCTCGGATCTTCGGCCTGGATCAGCGCGCGGATCGCGCTCTTGACCGCCTCGGCCGAGACCGCGTCACCGCCATCGGCCGACTGGATCGCGCTGGTGAAGAAGTATTTGAGCTCGAACAGCCCGCGCGCGCAGGACAGATATTTGTTGCTGGTCACGCGGCTGACGGTCGATTCGTTGCATCTCGATCGCGTCGGCGATCTGGCGCAGCGTGAGCGGCGCAGGTGCGACACGCCATGGCGGAAGAACGCCTCCTGCTGCTTCACGATCTCGCTCGCGACCTTGATGATCGTGCGCTGGCGCTGTCGAGCGCCTTGACCAGCCAGTTGGCGCTGGCGAGCATGTCGGAGAGCCAGGCCTTGCTCGACTTGTCCTGCGGCCCGGCGGATACCTCGGCATAGTAAGCGCGGTTGACCAGGACCCGCGGCAGCGTCGCGCTGTTGAGCTCGACCGCCCAGGCCTGCCCCCGCGGCGCGACGAAGATGTCAGGTGTCACGCTCGCGACGGGATCGCCGCCGAAACGGCAGCCGGGCTTGGGATCATAGCCGCGAAGCTCGCGGATCATGTCCGCCATATCCTCGTCATCGACCCCGCAGATGCGCTTGAGCCGTGCCAGTTCCCGCGCGCAAGCAGATCGAGATTGGCATCAGCGCGGCCATGCACGGATCATAGCGGTCCGCTTCCTTCGCCTGCAGCGCCAGACATTCGGCAAGGTCACGCGCGCCGCGCCGGTGGGGTCGAGTGTCTGGATCAGTGCCAGTACCGCCTCGACCCGCGCGAGCGGCACGCCGAGCCGGTTGGCGATGTCGAGCAGCGAGGCGGTGAGATACCCGGCCTCGTCGATCTGGTCGATCAGGTGCTGGGCAATGAACAGGTCCGCGCCGTCCACCACGGCGCCGGCTTGCGCAAGCAGGTGATCGGCTAGACTGAGATCGGTGCGCGCAGAAGCTGTCGAAATCGGGGCCGTCCTCACCCAGACCGCCGCCGCCGGTGCCGGCAAGCCCAAGGCCGCCATCGAGTCCGCCGACCGAATCCGCCGCGCTGTCATGGTGAAAGGTCTCGGCGGTGAAATCGACGTCGAGCGAGGCCTCCCCCGTGCCGTCGCCGCCATCGAGCAGCTCGGTCGAATCGGCGGGGCCGTCGCGCTCGGGAAGCGGCTCGGCCTCCGCCGCCTCCACGGGTTCACGCTCGTCGCCGCCGCCCGCATCGAGCAGCGGGTTCTTCTCGAGTTCCTCGGCGATAAAGGTTTCGATCTCGAGGTTCGACAGCGCCAGCAGCTTGATCGCCTGCTGAAGCTGCGGCGTCATCACCAGCGATTGGGATTGCCTCAGATCAAGGCGGGGCGCGAGGCTCATGGGAGGCTAATCGAGGGCACCGAGCATCACAGCGAGAATCCCTCGCCGAGATAGAGGCGGCGGACATTGGCGTCGGCGACCAGATCCTCGGGCGAGCCGGCAAACAGCACGCGGCCGTCATAGATGATCGAGGCGCGATCGACGATGTCGAGCGTCTCGCGGACATTGTGGTCGGTGATGAGCACGCCGATGTTGCGGGTCTTCAACTCCTTCACCAGATCGCGAATGTCGGCGATCGAGATCGGATCGATGCCGGCGAACGGTTCGTCGAGCAGCATGATCGACGGATCCGCGGCGAGCGCGCGGGCAATCTCGGCGCGGCGGCGTTCACCGCCCGACAGCGCCATCGCCGGGGCATCGCGCAGCCGCGTCAGGCCGAATTCCTCGAGCAACTGGTCGAGCCGCGCGGCACGTGCCGACTTGTCGGGCTCGGACAGCTCGAGCACCGCCGAGATGTTCTTGGCGACCGTGAGACCGCGGAAGATCGAGGTTTCCTGCGGCAAATAACCCAGCCCCAGGATCGCACGGCGATACATGGGCAGCGGGGTGATATCGACGCCATCGAGCATGATGCGCCCGGCATCGGGCTTCACCAGCCCCATCACCGAATAGAAGCAGGTCGTCTTGCCCGCGCCGTTGGGGCCGAGCAGCCCGACCACTTCGCCCTTGCCGACCGAGAGCGACACGTCCGACAGCACGACGCGCTTGTCATAGGACTTGGCGATCGACACCACCGCCAGCCCCGATGTCGGCGGGGTGCCCGCTTCCGCGGCTACCGGTTCCAGCGTTTCGATATCTGCCATAACGCCCTTCCTGATCGCACGATATGCTTAGCGATTCCTTGCCGCGCAGTCACTTGGCAAGTTTTATGCATGAGAGTTCCGGAAGGGAAGTTAGGGTCGAACCCGGCAGAGCGAAACCCCGCCTGCGGTCAATCGCGCTTGGGGACGGTGAACGGCCGATGACGCGGCCGCCCGACTGGATCACGCTGCCGTCGGGCGCCTTGGTCGTGCCGACGCCAGAAACCGTCCATCGAAGCGCGGCCGGTATCGAGATTGAGCGTCAGCCGCCCGCCGCTCACGCGGTTGCTGCCCTGGACCAGCGAGACATTGCCCATCATCGTGATGGTACGCTTGTTGATGTCGTACAACGCCATATTGCGCCCGCGCCGTCTGGTCGGGCCTGGTGACGGTAACGCCACCCGCCGCATCGAAGCGCGATACCGAGGGCGATCCGTCGGTGATCTGACCGGTATAGGTGACCGTGACCCGCTCGGCGGTCAGCGTCATGTTACCTGGTTCAGCCGGACCCCACCCCATAGGACGGCCCGGCCCGAGCGGTCCTGCAGTTCCGCGTGCGGCGCGGCGAAATCGATCGGCGCGTTCGAATCGTGGCGCACCTGCCCCAGCGCCGCG
>JAKKPZ010000714.1:0-19749 GCA_022814885.1 Ditylenchus destructor | reverse complement strand
AATCACTTGTTTTGGGAGGGATTTGTTGTACTCCGGGATTTTAGGCCTCCTGAATCAAAATAAAAATATATGTCCATATATTCTCTTCTTTCACTATTTTGTTATCAATTCCGGCAATCAACCGTTTTCTACCGATGCGCAATGGACAATTTGCCGTCAGAAGCTACGTCGTCAGAAGCTACGACTTGCAAGTAAAATTCGAATTTACATATTTGTTACAATACAGCCAACCAAAGCCCCTCTTTAGTGAAACTATATCTCGAATTCCTATTTGACCAACATCGGTAGTTGTCTGCTGATAAATCAGTAAAAATTCTTAGATTTGGACAAAAGTCGCATTCTTACGCCATTTTTTGCTTCAACTTGACCAAAATCCTGCCATTCGGGCTGTCAGATCTTCTTCCGATGAAACTGATGGGAAATTGGATTTGCAGCTTTCATAGTATAGTGCACCTTAGAAGCGGCAAAAAGTGCCAACGCAGTTCAGAGAATTTAGAAATTCTTTAGGCATTTGAGGAGATTTTGATTGAAAATTTAGAATGTGACGGTGCCGATTGTCCTTTTATCCAAATATGGATCTGGCAGCCCGAAGGACCGGAGTTTAGTTGGATCATCGCAAAACTGGCCTAAAACTGCAATCTTTGTGTAAATGTACTGGTTTTCTGCTGATTTATGACTAGGCTTTTTCCATCCCTGTATTTGAAGCAAGATCATAGAAACATGCCTGCAATTTTAGCAAAACATTACCTGGACAAAAATACCTGATTGCCATCCAAATCCGGTAATAAACTTGTATTAAAATAAAATCTAGAAACCCAATCCAAATCTGTTTGATAACGTTGCATTGTTTTCAGGCATTTACTCAAAACTGTTATATGCGTATACGACACTACTTTGAAGCAGTGCGGAAAAGAAGTGGCTTACCGTGTATTTGCAGAAGCTGTGCCTTTGAAAATGGTGTGTTTTTTGAGCCGATGGTTGTTTTTCTCGTCAAATTCAAATAACGTTTTGAATTTAACCCCTCAAGGGGGTCGATTCGGCATAGAACCAACTTAAGGCCGGTCTAATCCTAAATGCGCAAAAAGATATTTTATGGTGCAAATGGAAAAGTATTTTTCTAGCAGGGAAAAGTCACACTTGTGGCCTCCGACTCGTGGGGTACTATTCGTGGTGACCAATTCGTGGGTGATCATGGGTGATCGCTGCGCGAGATTCGAGAGTCAGGCAATCTCTGGCCTAAAATCTCTAGCCTTCTAAAATTGTCTCTTCCTCTGTAAACTTGTTTTTTCCACCTTACGTGTCAAATGCTCATAAATGGCTGTATACCCTATCGCATTACCAAAACTGGTGTTATATTTCCGGAGCGCATTATTTCGCCTATTTTCATTTCGCCTACTCCTTATAAAAATTACATTTCGCCTACTCCTTATAAAACTTACATTTCGCCTACTGATTTCGCTTACTCTTTATAAAACGGACATTTCGCCTAAGGGACTTAATCTTAGGCTTAAGCTCCCGAACAAGGATTTAGGCTTGGGGCCCCCGAACAATATGGGGCCTAAAGGAATTAATCTTAGGCTTAAGCTCCCGAACAGGGCTGGGAGATCGGGTCGGATCGGATCGGATCGGGTCGGAAAAACCGGGTTTTTTGAGGGTCGGATCGGATCGGGTTGGATTTTTTGGCTTTTTTATCCGGTTCAAGCACCTCTAAGAATGCAATCGGCCGGAAAATTCAAATTTAAATTTCCGCCGGCCGTGCCCGAAGGGCACGGCCGGGAAAAATTTTAGAAAATTTTAATGAACCACCATTCAAAAATTAGAAAATTTTCGCCTGCGGCGCTATTTGGTTACCATTTCTCATTCAAGTATTTTTTAAATAGTGCAAATTTTTATATGAAAACCGCCAAAAATTGAAAAATTTTCGGCGCTGTTTTTTCGTTATTTCTCCATTGTTTGTCGACAGTGATCGTCGTTTTTAGTAACAAAAAGTACTGATTTTGAGCTAGAAACGCCGAAAATTGGAAGTTTTTATATGAAAATCTCCAAAAATTGAAAAATTTTCGCCTGCGGCGCTATTTTTTCTTTATTACTTCCTGTTATTTTAAAATTAGGTAAAAGTAGTACAATTGTACAATTTCATGAAAAAACATTAATTTTGGAATATTTTACTTAAAATTGGTAAATTTGACCCATCTTTATGCATAAACAACAAATTTAGGTGATTTGGGAAAATTTTTGAAAAACAGCCAAATTTGGTGAAAAATATTGAACCGGATCGGATCGGATCGGGTCGGAAATACCGGGTTTTTTGGGGATCGGATCGGGTCGGATCGGATCGGGTTGGCGGTCACCAAGGACCGGATCGGATCGGATCGGACCCGTGATCAAAGTTCCCAGCCCTGCTCCCGAACAACCATTATAAGGCGCCAAACAAGCTTAAACTTAAGTCTAGACTTAGTTATGAGCCATTATGCGATGTTTTATATATGGGGGAAACGTCAGGGGGGATATCCTAGAGGGAGAAGCATCCGGGGGTAAGTGCCTAGCGCCTACGAAACATATATATCACAATGACGGAATATAAAAACGATGACATTTCGCAAATAATTTGTGCTTTATTTTTAGTTTATTTTCTTTTGTTATAAAACTGTTGAATAAAATATAGGTAAAATGACCGTTTTATAAAGAGTAGGCGAAATCAGTAGCCGAAATGAAAATTAGGCGAAATGTATACATCCCTATATTTCTGCTTCCTTATTAAACACTTAATTTATTTTCCTAATTTAGGCCGTCCGATTGGCCGAAAAAATATGCCGAATGCAAAGAGTTCGTCGATTTTGTTGTTGAATCGTCAGTCCAACCGACGCCAATCGTGCATATATCCAAATAATCTTTGTGTTTGTGAATTTTAAATAAATAAATTTAAACAAGAACAGCTTATTCTTGCTCTTTGTATAAACAGATGACTATCCATTGAATGATTGCCTAAAATTTTCATTTCTCCATGTATGAAACATGGTTTGAAAATGTTTTTAAGGCTTTGTACAATTTTTAATCATTAATTTTTTATCAAAATTTGCGAAACATTCAAATTGCAGAATTTCCAAATTGGGAAAATACTTCACTTTAATTTTCAATTTCAGGTTTAAAAAGTCACGAAGATTGTTTCGAAATTTTAGAAAACTCTGTTTTAAAACTAAAAAGTCAGTGTTATGCATTGAAGAATGATTAACAGCAAAAAATAGTTGACTAATAATCAGATTTTACCACAACGAATGACATTTTTGGACTAAAATTTGCTTTGTAGGGAAATTTGTATCCACTAAATTTGTCGATTTTGAAATCGGTGGCATGCAAGAGAAGCTGTCGTATCTCAAACAAACTTGTCCAATTTAACCCTTCATTGCCGAATGTATCTGATCGGATACGCATTTGTTTTGCTAAAGACTTCACAAAAAGAAAGAAACGAATGAGTGTTCTTTATTCATACAAAGCGTATGTCTGTAAATATATCACATAGAAAAGAGAAATAAACAATGGCAGCCATCTTGATTTTGATAAAGACAGCTCACCAAAAGGAAAGCTAATGGTAACTCCAGAATTCTGCCTTTTGTCTATGGCTCGGGCAATGAAGGGTTAATCAATGCTCCTGAGAAATTACAATTCCAGAACTTACTTACATAATATTAGGGTGGTCCGCCGGATGCACCGGATATTAACAAGCACCCCTAAGAATGCAGTCAGCGCCCCAGGCGAAAATTTTTGAAAATTCCGTAGAATATTCAAAATTTTCAATGTCAATTTTTGCCATACAGCGTAATTTTTCAACAAATTTTCGCCTGCGGCGCTATTTTTTCTTCTAACGTTTCCATTCTATTTCACTATTTTACCCAATTAAACTAATTTTATTTCGTTATAACTTATTCTTTTCTATCTTTTTCAGTAATACAGTTTTAGCATTTTATAATTTGATGCATTTATACTTCAGATCTTAATTCGAAAGATTTACAACATTTTTCAAAGTCAATTTTTCGCAAACAAGTTTAATATTTCAACAAATTTTCGTCTGCGGCGCTGTTTTCTTCATAGCTTTGTAGTTTGCCTCATTGTTTTTTCAAAATTTTGTGCTGAAAATTTATGAACTTTTCAATAAATATTCAAAAATTTCAATCTTATAACTTAGTTCAATGAGAAATTTTAGTCAATTTTTAAAGAGAAACCCAATTTTTTCAAAAAATTTTGCCTGCGGCGCTTTTTTAATTTTTCTATATTTCTGGCAAAATACACTAATGAAGGCACAATTCTATACTACTATTTCGCTGCTGTCGGGGTGTCCGTTACCCATTTTCCAGTGCATTCTTAGAGGTGCTTATTTTCAAAATGTAGTCAAATCCTAGATATATGGGAAAAGTCGCGGAAAAAAAGCACCGCAGGCAAATTTTTTTGGAAAAAATTGGCTCTCTCTTTAAAAATTGACTATAGCAAATCATTGAAATAAATTTTTAGACTGAAATTTTTCAATATTTATTGAAAAATTTTTATCAGGCAATGGCGGAGGCCTGTAAAATTTATTATTAATTAGTATGAATTAATTTTTTAAGCGAAATTTTTGCCAAATAAGCTTACCATTTCGAAAATTTTCACCTGCGGCACTATTTTCACATAATCTTTGCACATTGGTAGCAGCAACTTGGTAACGCATTTTTCACATTTTTCAATGAAAATTGACTCTATTCTTCCCAATTTTCAAAAGTCCAAGTCGTTAATTTAACGGGCAAAAAGTGTGAAAACGTTTAATAGTTAACAAATAGTGCAAAAATTGGTTAAAATTTCTCATATATTGTAATAAAATAGCCAAAAAAGTCGCTAAAAGTTGTTTAAATACTTGAATTTTTACAACGTTTATCCTAATCTTGCACATTTATAATAAAAAGGAAACAAAAAGCACCCATTTAGGTAAACTTTTTGCAAATTAACGTCAAAATTGGAAAAAATTTTCAAATTTGGCGCCAAAAATTGAAATATCCGGTTATCCGGATATCCGGTATCCGGTCAATATCCGGTGTTTTTGCACTATACGGTATCCGGTCCGGCTTTTTTTACTATCCGGTATCCGGTCCGGCTTTTCGAAATCCTGGATGCAGCCCTGGTGTGTACATTAATAAAAGTATACTATTTTTTGATTTTATATTGTGAAGTTAATGTATTTAAAGTATTTCTACTTTTACAGTTTCAAATGACCTTTTCCGTATCATTTTAGTGTTAGATTAGAAAGTCGGTTTTGTTTTCGATGAAGAAACGGAATTTTGCATATGGTGTTTTTGACAAACAATCGAATTTTTGTATTTGATCACCTAAAGTAATACTTGAATTCGCGCTCGAAAATGTCAAGGCAAATGTTTGTCAAAATTTCGGCTTTGGCTGATATTTTCTAATATTAATCCAGATAAATTATTCCAAAATAATCAAATTTGTGTACAAATGCATAATATCAACCTGTGGGAATTTTAGAGATGTCATAATATAAGATTATTGTTACAATAAAAATTTACATTTAACGTTCTAAGCTTAGCTTGATGGAAACCAGTAAAAATTTTCATACCATTTTCTATTTTACGAGCAAATTCACCGATTGAAACCTACCATTATAAAAGATCGAAGTACGACAGAATACGTGCAGGTGTACTGGACGTACGGATTTTTAGTCGAGTTCGGCTTGGGTATACGCGACGTGGCTATTCTTGCCAACCTCATCTCTTGACAACTCGAACAGCTCACTTAGATAGAGGTATCTTAAAACGCAGGTGTCTTGATGAATCCTTCAATTGTCTGTTCCTCTCCCAAATAGGGAATAGACAATTAAGTCTTTCAACCAGACACGGGGATACTCTCTGAGTTCGAATTGAACCAAATTACTCTTACCTCCCAACCATTTCAATCAAGAGCTATCACACAATCCTTTTCCATCTAACCTGAATGTCTCGCAAAGCGGACAGGCTGAGTATACCTAGCTGGTCTGGCCGATTCTGCCTATGACACCAGGTTCTTTGATGCCATTTTGCGACAGGAAAATTTTCACTGTACAGGTTGTGTACCCTGCCCAGTTTTTTTATTCCATTCAGGCCGTGGCACTTCGACCCTACCTTGAAGGGGAGAAGAACTCCGATCGAGGACCCCAAAAGTAGAAACGAAATTTTCGATTGCATATAATTTTCTTATATTAAAATTTCGTCACAATCCAACTCTTATTTCTAAGAAAAATTCTTGTCGTTTTTGTCGTCTACGCCAGACAGAACTCTTTTTTCTTTCGCAATCTATACTGTTCTTCCAGTTTTTTCTCGTTTATACTCAACTCGTACTTTGAATATACTGCTTGAAATTTAGACATTCTTCTCAAAATGGAGGAGAACTTTGTCCCCGTTCAAGCTTCTATTAATATGATGCCTTTCGGAAAGATTTATCCACATCTTGCTTTATTTTAATTTTATTCCGCGAATGAAATGTTTAATTGGTCGTGACATTCAACTGAAGACCACCTATAGTTTTGAACATGAATTTTAGTTTTCACCAATGCCCTCAAAGTTCATAGTATTAGTAAGCTAAGACATTGTAAATGATATTTCCAATACATAGTGTAAATTATTTATATTCTAACGAATTCTAAACTTAGGGAACTAGATGCTAAATCTGTTCCAACCAATTTAAAAACAAATTGCATAATCTAACCGATATTTAGTGAATTCCAATAATTTCATTAATTTTATGGACTTTAAATTCTTCTTTGCTCCACTTTAGTTTTATTTGAAATTGGAAGGCGATCGAATATTTAAATCCCTAACAATTCCCGTATTTTATTAACATCTGTTCAAAAAGAAACATTCCATTGAGTTACAAGCATAGAAATCGGATTTTTCTTTATCTACGAGATCTAACTAATTTACGTACGCGTAACATTTCAGTAGTATTATTATTACAAAGGCCTCTACACTCTTTAGGAAAACTTGCGCTATGATTTGTGCGAGTACACTAGAAATATTTGGAAGACAAATTACTAAATAGCTTTCAAAATTAATTTCTCATATATGTCCGATGTTTGTACCTCATTTCAGTATTTTATTTCGGTTCACTTTCCCGAATTTATGTCGGCTGCTCGTTTTCTAGCCCGCTGCAGGCATATAGGCAAGATTAATTTTATTCGATGCAGACCCATTCGGCTAAAAAATTTAGAAGCAACTGAGTACGGCGAATGGTACCAAAAAGTTAGTCCCAAATGTGTATTTGTCCTTTATAATTCTATATGATTAGCATACACAAACAGTAGAGTAAATATTATTCTACTGGATTGATCAAATTATGAAGAAGTCGTTACAAGAAAAAAGTACTATATCGTAGGAAAAACCTTCTGTCCCACAAAATGACTTCATATTTTTGCGCCTGCATCAACATAGGGGCTTTCTAGGTCCAGAAAATAAATATTCCTGTTCGTCTTGTTCAAACTATATATAGTTTGATGGAATTGGAAGGTAATTTTTGGGCGGGATATAAATTTTGAAACAATTTTGAAAAATGTCAAAAAATAAAGGAAAATTTTTTAATTGGCAAAATATGGAAAATAAAACCGTCTAATTTTATCCCGCTCCCCTCTAATTCTAACTCACTAGAGCTCGATTGAACAATTATACCACCGGGACTTAAATCAGAGAGTATACGGTATATAATCACACTCAGCGCTCGTTTATCTGACACTTCAAGGGACCGACTTCGGCTGCCAGATAACAGTGAGTTGATTCTATTATTTCAGGTGCCATTTAATAAGTCGCCAAAGTTACGAATACTTATTCTGGTTGCCATGCCACTCACCAAGGCACGTATTGTGACAATTTCTTTGCTTTGTATTATGGTATGTACTGTAACGGGTGCCCCGCATGATCATGACTTCACGGATGACACAGCTTCTCAAACCCATTCTTTTGATTACATACTCGCAATTCGATGTTTATTGAAGAAAGAAGGAGACGCTGGTAATTGTTTGCGCATTACAAGTTAGGAACAACTTTGCCATTCTTTTACTTATGACAAAGTTCATTAGAACAATGCTCGAAACAGAGACCTACAAGTCTAGGACTTAGAAAAAGTCATAGAGAAAACTTTTCAGAAATCCTCTGGAGACATTCCTGCAACACTTTTTGTAAATCTTATGCAAAACTGAGACCGAATAATTCACTCAAGATTTTCATATTCAATTTCTTCACCAAAATTTGGGTACGAATTTTTAACATTTGACAAACTTTTATTTTTACCAAATTTTTGGCTTTATATACCAAATTGTTAGCACCTTATTCTGTTTCCAAAATTGGGGCTGAATGAATCGTTAACTATACTTTAGCTATCGTCGCCAGTTATATTCACATTGCTAATATTTTAAATTCCACCATATTTTAGTGCACTACCAATCCTACAAGCCGTTGTACGTCGGTGTACGTAATACTTTTTATCTTTGACTATGATGACAGGTCATTTCAATTATATTGAGGATCATCCGAAAATGAAATCAGTGAAAATTGTATGAGAATTTGAAGCCTCCTTGTCAGATATTTTGAAGACTTTTCGAAGCACCCCTACCTCTAAACATTTTTATTGGTACAAATTTTAAAATTTTCGAAATCATAAATTAAAATTTTTTTTGCAGGATGACGGAAATTCAATATGGAACGGATATCCTCTTCAAACTATTGTCAATGAGCGACAGACGTTGGGTAGAGCGACTGATCGGAAACTCAGTTCGTTTATTACATTTTCTTTGTTTATATAAGTGCTTCGCATGGTTTCAAGTCATGCTTTAGTGCCACTGCCGCAATGGGAAGACTATGAAAAAAATCATCAACATGCACTTCGTGACCTTCCTGATGGAACGAAACAGCTTTGTCTTGGAGAAACGGAACATGATAGTGGGAAATATCCAGCTTCTATAAAATCAGTGAACCAGTACGCTGGTTGTACAGGTACCGATACATAGTTATCCGGACCTACACTTATCCGGACCCTTGCTTATCCGGACGGTTTTGGCCGGAACGGATTTTTTCATACAAATTTCCCTCATTTATCCGGACTGAATTGGGAAAATTTTGGACAAAAGGGTACCCCTATTGATTTGAAAATTTTATGGATTTAACCAAAAATTTCACCAAAAATTCCAAATTTTCGATCAAAAATTTGAATTTATTCTATAAATTTTGCTGTTTTCAGCCTTTTTATAAAGATCAGAGTTTTATAAATTTGTCAAAAATTTGTCGCAAATTTCGAAAATTATGAACCCTTATACTACTGTTTTAGTCGTGTCTGTACGCTGACATTAGTTAGACCCCCTGCGGGGGTCCGTTCGGGGCAAGTAATAGCTCATTGGACTCCCCAGGAGCTGTATAGGAATATTATTTTTAAAATTAAAAAAAATTTCAGAAGAGAAGGAAGAGTACACTCTCAACTGTGAAGATATTGTGGCCACAACTGCTTCGACAGATTTGCATGAAATGAAAAGAATGTTTTGTTACATTGATGATATGAAACAAAAATATGAGAACGTCGAAACTCAAGGTCCAAGTGGCCGAGTACTATTCATGGCCGAATTTCAAGCATACTTTGGCAAAAATGCGAAAAAGGTTCGGGATCAGTGGGAAGTGATTGAAAAGGAGTTGAAGAAAGACAAGGACATGAGCGGTCGCAAATTGAGCAGCCACAAATTCCCAAGCGCTCCTGCAAAGGATACTTTTATGGTAATAGAGCTGCTATTTGCGATGACCGCATGCAATGTGCAGTGCGAAAAGTGCCGCAAAAGAGCAATTGGCAGTATCATGCACTCTGTTGTTGACTCACTCCGCAAAGGAAGGATAGACGAGACGAAAAATGTTATACGTATACTCAAAGCTCTAACATTTGGACTGGCGTACTATGCCGAGAAGAGTTTGGTCGACCTAAGTACTCCTATGATTAAGAAAATAACGCCGCTTATAGAATACATAATTGGCAGAATGTACGGTGTATTCGGGGAGCTTATTTTTATTCCAAAAGGTGAACAGAACAAAAATGACGTAGAAGAAACGGAAGAAATCAAGAAATTGAAACTCCACAAACTGATTATGAATGAAGTTTGCTTGGGCAAGCTTAGGGAGGATGGCTGGCTTAAACTTAAGAAAAGTGTACCATCGCCCGTGTACGAAAATCTACAATGGCCCCCAAGTGTACCCCAAACGGACTCTAATGGACCCGTCTGCGACCAAGACATATTAGATCCCGATCAGTTGCTTTTTGGACAATGACCGGAAATGAACGTGATGTGAGGCCAGAGTGCCTCTCTCTTCACAGCCTGAAAATACCTATCATTTTGCACTCAAATTAGAATGTTTAGATGAAATTGGCAGTAAGAATTTATATTTCGTTCCTAAATGTTGAACTTATAAATAAATGAAAATGTAAGCGTTGCCCTGTTCCGCATACACCGTTGTATTCACCAATTCTTACTTTCTGGGAATTAAATCCAATATCTACTCTAACTAAGTATGAATAGCTCATTTTGAAGGTCTCGGTGAGCTGAGTGAGAAAAAGGTAAGAATGGGTTGATGCACGGGCCAAAAATTTCAAATTTTGGCCCAAAAAGTGGACAAAATGTCACTTTTTGGCAGTACAAAGGAAGTTTTTTGTTGTCCCGATACAGAACTGTGGAATAGCTCGAATGCTGGGTCAGAATTTACCTCGGAACCTTCCAGAATGTTCTAGAAGCATTCATGATATAGGTCCCGTTTGCGCGGCGAAGACCGCGGCGCTCCACTCTCGTTCATTTCATCATTTTCGATTTAAACGACAAAATAAGACTAAACCAGGGTTGCCATTTGTCCTTATTTCTAAGATTTGTTCTTATTTTTGGCCAATGTTCTTATTTTGTTCTTATTTTACGTATACATATACATTTCCAAATGGGAATTTTTGAAATACAAGTACATTTTTCCTAAAAATTTTCGCCTGCGGCGCTATTTGGATGCCATTTTTTCTCCAAGTATTTTTAAAAATAGTATAAATTTTTATGAATATCGCCTAAAATTGAAAAATTTTCGCCTGCGGCGCTATTTCTTCATTCATGCAGAATAAAATATTGGCATTATAGTTTCGGCGCGAATTTTAAAAATTTGAAAAAATGCACCCCTAAGAATGCACTTGGAAAAAATTTTTGCTAAAAAACCATAGGGGGGACCCTATGGTTTGAAAAATTATAAAAATGTTCTTATTTTTGACCCCGAAATCTTAGTTTTTGGGGCAAATGTTCTTATTTTTGGAGCCTAGTCGATGGCAACCCTGGACTAAACTAGTTTAAACTGGTTCCATTCCGCCATTCTATTCATACCAATTTAAAATTGAACAAACGAAAAACCAAAAGAAACATAAAAATGTGACATTATTGGAATCCCCCCCCCAGTGAGCTAACGCTGTGATCCGTGCGTCCGAACATGGAAAACCATAGAAGCGCCGGGTCAATTGTCCGCGTGGGTCAATATGTAGAGAGCCATTTTTGTCCCCAATTTTTTCTCATCTGAATTTTCAGATGAGCCAGTCCTGTGGCCGGGCGCGGAGCACCCGACCTTCCCCCTTGGAATGTGAGGGAACTTAGAACATATACTCCCGATCAACCCTTACTTCCGAACAACCCAACACTGACCGCTGATGGCGGTGCGCGAAGCGCCGCGGATGCACGCTAACCGCTTCCTAGCTTGGGAGAGCCGCGAAGCGGCTCTCCCAAGCTAGTGTGATATATTTGTATGTAAGGAATTTTAATGTTTGTGCTGCTCCATGTTTTTCTTAGCTCTTTTCGAGTATCTTTTTCTAAAAGATCCTGAGACCTATAGCAGAAAAATTTTCGGGAGGAGAGGTTCGCCATATGACAAATGACATTTTTTGTGGTCATTGTCCAATTTTCCTTATATTTTTCCGAATGGGTGAGCAAATATCCTGCTAGTGCAAGCATTTTTTCGCTCTATTTTCTTTTCTATATTTCAGAGTCGTCAATGCGCATAGAATTTGGAACTGTTGGAATGCAGTCCCGTCATGCAGCATTTTCCCAATTTGTCACAAGTTCTGTTTGTGAAATATGTATAGTTACTTCGTATTCTTAACTCGAACCCTTCAAATGGATCCTTACTTTCTCGCAATTGTAACTGCATCAACTATTTTTGTATCACCAGTTTCTAAGATAGGTGCTTTTGCTGCTATACAAATTAGTTATTGATTAAAATTGCATCACTATCCCATTTAAAATAGTCGTACATTCACAAGCACATTCCCGTTTAAAATTAGCAAATTGTTTACTTCTGAGTCACATCACACAACGAACGTCATGAAATGGTAAACAAACGCATAACGCAATATTTTTGTTATTTAAGAATTGATTTAAGAATGCAGCCGTATTTCACGTGAATCTGTTATGAAATGGCTAGTTTATCATATTCCGCGGATTTCACGCCGTCTTCAGCTTCCTCGTCCTCGTCTCGAATTCTTTCCGCTATCGAAAAGCAAATACAAGCCAAGAGCACAGCAGCGATTAAAATCAACGAATGCCAATGGAGTTCTGAAATATTATTTTGGCAATAACTGTTTAAATTTCGAAAACATACCTAAGAATTTGCTGTAGAAGAACGAGACCGAAGCGGCTAAGGCTTGAAAGAACATATACAGAGAAAATGCTTGCTCAGCCCTTAACGGGTATTTGGAAATCAAAAAGGCGAACATTTGCATATTCCAGCATGCATCTCCGAGACCAAGAAGAAAGCCGCAGAAAAGGGCGATTTCGGTTCTAAATGTTGCACTATTATAGATGTACTTTATCAAGTTAACAAGTAATTTTAATGATTGGCTTGAAAAATTTACTCAAAAATTCATTCCAGTGAACTTTTATTTATAGTACAATTATCTGAGAATTTAAAATGCCCACTTTCGCTGACTACTTTCTTTCGCATTTATATGAGTGAAAAGGCCAAACTTCAATTTTTTTTGTCAATAATACCGAAAGTTTGGTAATACCGTAAATCCTCTAGTTAATCCCCTCCCTCAATTTAATCCCTACCTCAATTAAGTCCCCCCTCCAACAGAATGCCAAACGTCCTTGCGGGCTCGCCCAACCAAAACTAAGTTCATATTCGTGTAGATCTCATCGAGTTACGTAAGAAAAACTCAAATGTTGTCATTGAAAATACCGGAAAATTTGAGTTTGAAATTTGAAAATTTTTTGAAAGTCCTTACGAAATAATAATCCCCGGGGATTAATTAGAGGATTTGCGGTATATATGAATATGTTTATACTTATACTTAATCAGAAATGTGATTAGAAGCTTAAAAGGAAGGGTAAGAAACGTGATTAAAATATGCTGGATTCCGACGCATGCTGTCTCATTGCGCCCGTTGATCAGTGATAATTAGCGTGTTGATAAAAATAAAACATGTTGATAAAAATTTAGTGTGCATTTCGTTCACATAAAAATTTTTTTAATGTAAAACAGTCATCTGACTTATATGCAACTAACTGGAATATAATACCGGCTTTCATAAGATAAGGCAACGTTAGTCTTACCTTGGTTCAAACATTCCGCTACCGTCAGTTTCGTAGAGTGGAGCTAGTGCCGGGAAGCTCAAACCAATGATGCAATATGCCACCACATGCGACAAAGTGCCGAAGCAAATAATATTCACTCTGCTAACTTTGAACCTTGTGGAGTTATTCAAGCATATACACACAACCGCGGCTTAAAAGTGCTAAAGATTTAGTGCTATCGGGAATCTTAGTCAGACAAACCAATTGCTTCTGCAACGCCTTGAGCGATCAAATTCAAAGCAATCAAACCCTTAGTGTTACTTCCCAATTTCTGAGTGAAAGAAATGCAAGTGGGATAAATCCCACTCCAAAAGCTCAGTTGAAGGCCTGTATAGGCCAAGCAGACAGCCAGCACCAACATTCGCTTAGAAGTTGCAAGCTTGAGTGTGGAATCTGAAATAAGCACCGTTTTTATGATGCACTTTACAAAGATGGTCGAGAATTGTAATCTGAACACATTGCAAAATTTTTACCTTTTTCGAAATGAATGCTTAAAAATAAGCTCAACGGCTGATATATGTCCAAATGATAACGTATGGATTCGAGACTATAAAAGAAACAAAATCGAATCTTCTTAAAATTCTGTCTAGAGTTCCCATTTTTCATATTTATATGCCAATGTCGGAAATATATTCTAACTATGGGTTCTTTAGGTGGGTCATTCTAAAAATTACATTCTAGTTTTAAGCAATGGTACAGGACGATTGATCACATCAGCTTTAACCCTGTGAGCTAAAATCTAAGCCTGCTCGTAATAGCTAGTAGTCCTTGTAACGGGGGGGGGGAACAAAAAGTCATTAAAGTTAGGATAATACAAACACAACTTACAAAACATTTGAGCGTGCGTTAACGGAATGTCTTTCGGGATAACTGAGCCATCTTCTTGCGTTTGCCCGGGCGGACATGTTGGCAATCGTAGAAACGCCAGAATAATAGCCCCGATTAAAGAGAAAGCTAAAGGGAAAAGTTGCATAAAGTGAGCATAATAATCCAGAATAACAATATTTCCTATGCTACGACATATTGAAACATTTCCATGTAATTCACATTTTACACTCGTTATAATTCTCGGAGAACATTATATTTCTTATATCTCAATCTTTCCCCAATCTTTTTCTGTATTACACTAGCTGACTTGATCAAAAGGAAATAGACGTTTTTTCATTCGAAAAATTTAAGAAACGTTTTCATTCTAAGCTAAATTCCCACGCAAATTTTTAATCGAACTTGGCTCCTATTCAAATGTTTTATTTATTTGAAGGCCAAGCCAGTTTATAAAAATTTTAAAATGGAATCACCAGAAACAAATTACATGCTGCAATACAAATTTTACCATTCTAGAACGTCTAAAACAACTCATAATTTTCACGATCATGTTCCTCACAAACTATTGCGAAAGTTTACCTGTAAAAACACCGTATATTGTTCTAACAGTGTTCTCCTCAAAGGAATCCCAGTATTGGAAAACAAAGAACAGAAAAACGCCTCCCAAAGCAAAACTAAATCTAACAAATAATTTACAAATTAATGATAAATAATTCAAATTAATATCATACCAAGATTGTGACGTCACCCAAAAGATGCTCACGTGTTTGCTCGCAGTCTGTTCGGTCGAGTTTAGTGAAATGTACTTTCCTTGAGCTGTCCATATAACTGAAAAGTCCACAAATGGCTTGCATAACTGTATACCCTTTATTATCACTTACCTGCCGCTCCCAGGCCAACAAAAACAGATGACACAAAAAGATATGTCCGATTTATGAAAAGGAATCCCATTTGGAAGAGCACATAAGTGACGGCGGCAAATGCCTAAATTGCTTTTGAATGCACTTTGTTTTCAGATAACAAATTACCAGAGCCCAGCGGGCATTGAGCCAGCTCACAATGGGCGCTGCTATCCATGCAGAGATGACAAAGGCCCCGTATATTATCGCCAAACTAGACAGTTAAGTTTGTTATAGTAATTAGTTATTGCTGACACTGACTGTTAGATAATTAATCGAGAAAATCTTCTTTTTGCTACGGAATATTGTGCTCGTATCGTCCATGAATTGGATCATTTGAGACATTCATTGGGTTACCCAAAATCATATTATCCCCAGAGTTTCAATGTGACCTTGATAGGACTTTGAAGTCAAAAATTACATAACTGAACAAGTGAGTAATGTCTTTACGATTTTTGGTCTGTTTCGATTAAAAAAATTCTTTTTAGAGTATTTAGCGATTAAAAACTCGAAAATATTGTCATAAAAATGGCATAAAGGCAGAGGTAAAATCCCGTCAATGTCTCAATGGAATTTTGTATAGCTATCAACATATTGGATCCAATATGGGATTTCCGTTTTCATAAAGGTCTCATTTTGAGGGTGATATGTTATCGAATGCACTTTTCTATGTTTCACAGTAATTTGGTAAGCGAATATTAGCCTTCAATTTCCAATACGACAAAAGGTTAACCAAAAAAAACGCTATGATCATTTTCCTTTTCATTATTTCACAAACACATTTCGTCTAACCCAAAAATACCTCATCTAGGCCATTCTTTACACAGCTGCATCACAAATCTGTCGAACATACCTGGTATAGCCGTCGTGCTTGTGCACAAGATCCGTTCTGCCCGCATAATGGTCAACCACACTCTCTTGAATAAATGACTCTGAGAAGAAAGCAAAGAAAATGAGGAAAAAGCCAATTCCTAACTGGACCACATTTAACGTAAAAGAATTCATAGTGCAAATATGGAAACAATTGATAATGATTTATTTCGCGAGACAATGAAGAGAGGGGATAAAAACGACCGTTTTGCAGTTATTAATTGGCCTCAACTGAGAGCAAAGGAGAACACTGAAAATGTGATCGATTTTCTGGTCAAAAGTAGAAGCGAATTTGTAATTATATAATTCAAAGAATTAGAAACAGTCTTGAATTTATTTGCGAAAGATCTTAGACAACGTTGTGAGTTAAATTTCACTTATAAATTTTTACGTTTTCAGCGCTCTCGAGCATTTATTGACTAACCCGACATTTTTTAATTTTCTTGTTAAAGCAATCAAATGGCAGCTGAAAGTCATGTACATAACTTTCAGCTGCTGTAGCATGGTCATAACCAGGGTTTTCCCAATCCGCAAAAAAATTAAAATTGCGGATTCCGCAATCCGCAACGCCAAAATTGCCGCAATTCCGCAATCCGCAATTGCGCGCAACCCTGGTCATAACCACTTTTGGCCCAAATGGCTGCATAACAAAAATACCAAATTTTAAGAAGAATCAAACATCATTAATAAGACCAATCGCAACACTCCTTTAAGGCTGAGAAAGACTAATGTGTCACTATCTCTATGCTCCAGGTACCTCAAAAACTGAAGGTAGCGTCTTCGCGCAACCCCATCCTTCTCCATTGTCGGCCTGTATATCGGTGCGAGGAAGTGTTAGACGAGGGGTAAAAACACTTTGGGGGACTATGATTTGATGATCCCCCCAAAGTGTATTTGTCCTTAGACGACAATTTTTGCCCAATTTTTAGGTATTAGGCTGAACAACCCTTATAAGGCCATACTTTAGGCTTAGACTTTAGACGGCGCACGGTAAACCCCCTCCACCGGTAGCGCAAGCCTAAATCCTTGTTTGGCGCCTTATAAGGGTTGTTTTAGCCTAAAATAGAAGTCTAACACTCGACATTAGAAGCCAATTTTCGAAAATTAAAAACAAAGCAACATTAGAAGCCAAAATTATCTTCTACTGGTTGAAAAAATTACCAAAAGAGTACCCTTTGGTGGGTAAAAACACTTTGGGGGACTATGATTTGAATTTTTTCGAACGCCAAAGGCTGTAACAACCCTTAAAAGGCGCCAAACAAGGATTTAGGCTTGCGGCTTCGAACAACCTGGGGCCTAAGGGACTTAATCTTAGGCTTAAGCTCCCGAACAACCCTTAGGGTATGAGTTTTAGGCTAAAAGGGCACAATGCCGCAACTTTTTGGCGCGAAACATATTTTTGGCTTTCTAGAACATTCTAGAAAAGCATGGAATGTTCTGTTTGCACAATTCTGCACAAACAGAACATTCCATGCCCTTTTAGAATGTTCTAAAGTCGAGAGTCCCCCTAATGACGGTCACCCAAAGTGTATTTGTCCTTAGACGAGGCCATCTAAGTCAGTGGTTTGGGATAAGGGCGAGAATCGGCTCCACGCTCAAAAGTCCGTGCTGTTGTGGCTTGGAAAATTTGGCACGAACAAATTGATCGACTGATTGAAATTTATAATATTAGTGTAGACGGTAGTAGAAACAATCCTTTTGTCTTTATTTTTTTGTAATCTTTTTGATAATGTTGTTTATAAAACTAATCTAATAAAACCATACAACATAACTATAATCAAAATCGTTCCCAGTTAAGCCTAAGCCGGACTTCTTTAAACATTTCGTTACTTACATTGCACACAACGAATCGGCTTGATCTTACTTTTTATTAGAAGCCCAAGAACCTGTAGTTTTATATGCCAGCAACCTTGCTTTTTGGGCTTTGCGATTTACCAAGACAAATATTATTTTGTATGGATTTCTAGCAAATACAGAAGACGCTTCACTTTTTCGGTAAAAATGCTATTTTTAGTTTCTAGGCATCTGAGGCGGTGAAAATTGGTGCTAATTGGTTGTCGGACCTAAATCGTCGCTGAATGAAACGTATCGGGCCTGAATGGTCTGGAGTCCAGACCATTCAGGCCCGAGACGTTTCATTCAGCGACGATTTAGGTCCAGACTCTGGACCTGAATCGTCGCTGAATCCATTTCAGATTTGAAATTCAATATATGAATTTGAGCTAAAACCTAAAATCGTGTTTTTACGGGTTTTGTGGGATAAATGTGTATTGATTTTATTCATACAGTACATTAAAGGTATTCAATGTAGAAATAAACAATGCAGAAATAAACGCTAATCTCAAGACTATGCAAGTATTATTTCACGCAGATCCAATAAAACTCCAGAAGAGAGAAATATGCAATTATATAAAACATATACGCAATATCTCATGTAGATCTAACGAGACACAGGAAGAGAGGAATAAACGTTTAACGCAAGATGATACGTCTTACGAACTCATTAGCAATAGAACTCAAGCTGAGAATTTCCAAAAGGAATCTAGAATTTAATTCAGATCTGTAACCGACGTCAATGATATCACTCAGTTTTCGTTGGGATCATTTGATTTTTTATGGAAAGATTGCTGAGCATTGTATTTTGAAATGGAACCCTCACAAAAAGTTTATGTGCATATGATAAAAAATTGCATTTGATAGAAATCCAGATCATCCATCAGTTTTAAAGTGTCTGTTCTTGAAAAAGCAGTAAAAGTTTCGTGAATTATATGACCATATTAGAAATGTCAAGACTTCATTCGGATTTGTTTCATTTAACGCACATGTGAAACAATTAACAGGTTAATATCACTACAGATTTCGGGCACAACGGATCACTTCGCATTTCCGATGTAAAAAACACACCTTTCGATGGCAAGGCACATCGCATCGGTGGTCGTTTACAATTTTTATTTCAATTTCGAAACATCCGAAGTTGTGCATTAGTTTTGGTAAGCAGATCGAAGTTGTAATTCAGAGGAAGAAATGCTAAGCCATTGTAGAGTAAAGGGAAGAGCGGAGAACGCAAATCGATGATTTCCACTAAGGTTAGACACAAGAGGGCAATGAAGTAGTGAAAAGGAAATTAGTTGTTCAACTAGATTTTCGAATGCGCGCGGGCAAAGCCCGCGCGCCCTATGATTTTGGAAAGGAATTATTGAGAGATCATTATCTCATTTTATATTTGCAGTGGAATAAAAAATTCACATTTTAAATAATTTATCTACAAAACAAACAAACAACACAATAAAAAAGAGCAAAGTAACTGAGGTTAGACGCTGTTGAGCCGACTCATAGGATTCCTAACAGAAAACTTTCGATTTCTACCCGGTTTCACTGCTAATTAGATTTTGGGATTAATACTGCTACTATTTGCTGTCGATAGCTAATAAAAACTTTCGATTCCTAACTGGTTTGATTGTGGGTTTGACTTGCGGATTCCTACTGTTACTTTTGACTTCGATACCTAACAGAAAACTTTCGAAT
>JAKKPZ010000713.1:0-19765 GCA_022814885.1 Ditylenchus destructor | reverse complement strand
AACATAAATTTTCAGACCCCGTAGGCGTCCCAAAGTGCTAGTATAGTACAGTCAACCCTCTATAACGCGCGCGCCTCGGACCGGGACCAGGCGCGCGTTATCGAGGGACGCGCGTTATGGAGGTTGGTCATTTCTGAAGGCAAAAGGGGCCCAAAAAATGCCTTTTTTTGTGTGTTTTATGCTTTTTTGGCTGTTTATATGTTTTTGTAATATAATTACTCTATTTATTTTATACAAATTTCGAAAATTTTATTGTTGCTGAAAAGTTTAAAAACTTTGGAAAAAGCCCAAATTTTGGATAAAGAAGTTGAAAATTTCAATTTCGCACCAAAAATTTCAACTTTTTGATGCCAAAATTTCGAAAATACCTCAAAAATTTCGAAATTTTTAACATCCAAAGGGAGGACCAAGGCAAATTTTTCGCGCGTCGCCTCGCGCGTGTTATCGAGAGTTTCGCGCGTGTTATGGAAGGAGGTTTAATGGGAAAATCGTCGGGACCGGCCACATACGCGCGCGTTATCGAGGGTTGACTGTATACTAGCACTTTGGGACACCGATGTCTTCGAAAAGCTATTCAAAAAGATTACACATTGTTTCGTTGTATGGCGTCATTAAATCGAATGTTTCTGTTAGAACAATTCAGATAGAATAATAGAATTTATTATGAAAACACAATAAAATCGCGTCTGCATATTATTTAGAAAAATGAGTCATTTTCCTCTGAGCATGTCTAATTTTGAAAAATTTTCGCCTGCGGCCCTATTTTTTCTCTAATTTAAAATTAAAATTAATTAAAATTAAAAAAAATTAAACTATCAGGAAATAAGCCTTCATGGATGTTCGAATATGCCGATCTCGAACTTCAACTCGGATTTATGTATAGATTCTTCTTTAATGTTCTGAAGTTATCTCTATGCACTATGATGCACACACAATCTATACATAAATCCGAGTTGAAGTTCGAGATCGGCATATTCGAACATCCATGAAGGCTTATTTCCTGATAGTTTCCGTGTCATTATGAGAGTAATACAATGTTCCTATATAAGCTTCTAGAATATTCTAGAAAGATAATCGAATTTTTATGATCAGATTCGAGATCAGCATGATCGAAAACCATAACGGCCAGGTTTCTCCTTCATCGCTCTCAAATACTGAAGAAACAATTGAAAATTTGCATTCAAGCAGTGCTGGTCCCAAGCGGATTTGTTTGTAAAAAAACAACTTCGAATAACTTCAATGGCTCACAAGGGCGTTGAAGTTTTCTGCAACCATGCGTATCACACGCCCGGAGCCGAGCGGCTACTGGCGAGTTCTATTCGGGGCGAACTATCACAGTGCGCCTTAGAGGGACTCGATTACAGTCAATTTTTATAGAGAAAGCCAATTTGTTTTAAAATTTTGCCTGCGGCGCTTTTTTATCGCGCTTTTTCTCTATAATTTTTCGAAAAATGACGTAAAATGTGGAAAATGGTCTAAATTAGAAAAAGTGAACAAAACCACGAAAAAGTGGCCGAAAATTGGAAAAAATGAACAAAAACAGTAAAATCTGTCAAAATTGCGAAAAAATGAACAAAAACATGAAAAATGACCAAAAAGTACAAAAGAATGAACTAAAATCCAAAAAATGGCTAATTAAGGGCAGAAATTTGGAAAAATGGCCAAAAAATGTGAAAAATTGAAAAAGGCCCATTTCCCCGTATTTCCCCGGGGATCCCTTCCCCGCAGATGCTGTGATGATCCCCTCCCCGCCGATACTAGTACTTCAGACAAAACCTGGACACTTTTAGTTACATTTTACACAAATTTTGAGACAATTCCCGATTTTACGAGTATTTTTTCCAAATGCCAATGACAAAGGCGGTGATTTGAATTTTTAAAAATTGATGGTTCTCGACTTTCTGTCTGAAATTAGCTCGATATTCTTATTTTACGTGAAAAATGGATGCATAGCCCGATTTTAGGCGAGAATATTTAAAAGTGAATTTTTGATCAAAAAATTAGCTTTGGCCCCCAAAGTATATTTTCGACCACCTATGAAATTTCTAGAAAAATAGAAAATTGTGAGAGAAAATTACGCTGAAAAGGTAAAATTGGGGAAAAATTAAAGGAATAGGAGACATTCGCGAACTAAATATTGAAAATTTCGAGCAAAATTTTTTAATTTTTGGAAAAATTCTCAAAATTTGCTCCGACGGGCGCTGCTGGTGGCTGTCGGGGAAAAATCAATAATATTGTCATTTTTCCAACCCGTCAAAAAATCGATTAAATGGGAGAAAAAATCTTACCAACCCTATAGGTTGTAAAAATTTTGAACCTGGGTTCGAAATAAGAAAGTCGAGGTTCTAAAAATTTTGTCAATTTTGGTGTTCTATGAGTTTTCGGATTCCGGGAATCCATATTTGACATTGAGAGGGTAAATTTCCTTCATAAGTCCCCAGAACCAGGTTTTCAGCATGTCACGTCATTTCCAGCCGAAGTTTTTTGCACTAGGGGTTTCGAGATCGCTGATCATGGTCATTATGGGGCCAGTTTTGGCATTCGGTCTACTTTAGTACCACTTTCGGACGACTTAACACCTATAGATCTCAAAATCTTATACCAAAAATGTCTTCGTATATGCACAGAAATCCCACCGATAAATATCAAAATGTCCAATAATACAATCTACAATTTTTCCATTCGTTCCAAGTAAACGTTTCCAGCGACGACGTTACGGCATTAGTGCTGCCATGAAAATATTCAACAAAGAGCTGTCTCCCGAAGAATACAACGATTGGGTGGTGCGCAACAATTACTCGAACCAAAGTTCTCTTAAACGTCAAGCTGCTGGCAGTCGTCCAAATTGCGAGCTTAGGGCTTATGGAGATTACGAAGGTGAGGGAATGTTGAGAAGTCCTTGTCGGAGGAATTTTTAAAAGAGAAGACATTATTTGAATGGTTTCCAAATAAATAATAATTTCATAATCTTATCCGAACTTTCCGATTTTAGATCCAACCCAAGAAAGCACATACGTATTCTTTGCACATGCCAAAGAACTCAACCACGAAACTTGGCCTTTATTTGAACATTTCGTGCGCCTTCTCACAGATCCGTTCATCTACATTCGCTATCTCGGACTTATCTATCAAGCTGATGTCTTAAAATTGTTGGCCGCAACAATTTACCGCAGCAATCGTGGCCGTCTGCAATGTGGAATACTGGGCTTTGGGTTTCAACGCAACGTTCAGACTCCTTTTAATTGGATAAAAGATCATGTGCGCTGTGTCAGCTTTGAGCAGTCAATAGCAGTTTCCAATTGCACTGCAACTCGCCATAAACAATTATTTGAATTCTTTGCCACCGGGTCTCGGTGTACTTCCGAAATTGTCGTCATAGATTCTCACATTTCAAAAGCCGTCATCATTGATTTCGTGCTGGTAAATTAAACTTTGATACGACAATATTACAATGCGATCGGTCGCTGAAATTTACCGATCGCAATTGATGATCGGATTCAAAATAAGATAGACCAAAAGGACACAAAAATAAAGCTTGCTTATGGTAATGCTATTTTTCGTTCTGCTGAGGTTACTTTCTCGACGGTTCTTGCCCAAAATTTTTATATTGCGCTGAATTTTAGATCAATGAATTCGAATTTAGCATTATTATTAGTATATTCTATTAGTATGACTCTTCACAGCCCTGATGAAGATAAATTTGGTGACTTTCAGTACACTATGTCTTTGTATAATTTTAGAACTTCATGGAGCTCAAGAACTGCGATGAAAGCCATATTGTGAACTCAATTCGAGGCAACCTCTTTTATCTGACTGCTGAAGCACTGAACACTGTTTATGAGCAATTTATCATAAAAAAGGAGCAGAATCGTGGGACTACTGCGCACTTCTTCGAATTTGTCAATGTTGTTATCCGAAAGAAACTTCAGCTCAGCATCACAAGGATGTCCTATCATGAGCCACGTCCAGTCATAATGGAGATTATAAATTTGTAATGGCTTTACAATTCTTTTTGTTTCAAATACAATCTCGAGGAAAGAAGAACACTCCGTTTCCAAGCAAAAGTTATTTCCCTACTGGCTAAAAGGATTAATTGGCAAATTTTCTATGTCACATGGGAAATTGTTTTGCCCGTATTGAGTTGTTTTACAGAAGGAGTGAAACGAAAAGCTAAGATTTTATGCAGGTGACAATGGTGAGAGTTTTTGAAACGTACTTTTATGAGAATCCTTTCGCAGATTCGTATTTTTTAAACCTTTTGGGTCCGAAACTATGAAACCGTAAAAATGAACCAAGACTCTTTTCATTCTAAACTGCGACTTACTCATATTCACTGAAACTTGGCTAGATAAAAAGTTCATGAACTCTAGGTTAACTCACGATCAGTGTTGCAACGCCTCCGACCCCGGATGCTCGGAGGCGCCTCCGGAGGCGGAGGCGACCCTCAAAATTTGCCGGAGGCTCCTCTGGAGGCGCCTCCGGACTCCGGAGTCCGTAGGCGCCTCCGGGGGTGTCCGGAGGCGCCTCTGGTAGGCGAAAATTTAATGAAAACTTGACAAAAACAAGAAAAATTTTTTCTAATTTTTTTCAAATTTTGGGAAAATTTTTTCAGACATGCCTAAAATGGGCATTTTTGGCGATTTTTGGTCGGAGGCGGCCCGGAGTCGATCGAAAATTGCAAGAGGCGCCTCCAGAGGCGGAGGCGACGTTCGGAAAATTGCCCGGAGGCGGAGGCGACTTTTGAAAAAGTTGCAACACTGCTCACGATTTTCCATACTCAGTAATCAGCTTAGGAAGAACATTCCATAGGACTGCCCCCGCGGCTTCGCCGCTTGGCGGCGCCCTTGGTCATCCAGGATTTCCGGAAGCGATAACTTTCCGAGCCTGGCTCGGATCCGGCTGGGTAATAGCTCATTTTGCTTGGCTTGCTGAGAGCTGTCGATTGGTGTATCACTCGCCCGGATCCGAGTTAGGCTGAGAAAGTTTCCTTTGTAAAAACCCCCCAAAAACTGAAAAAATGGCGTTTTCTCGACTTTCGTGGCGGGACCACCCCAATTCTGACATTGATAACCCCCCCCCCTAAAATCATGGGTTTTTGGGTGGTACTCGCGAGTTTGGGGTCCGGGACCCCCAAAAAGTGGGTTATTCTGCTGGGGGGGGGGGGGGACAGAGCTTCACCAATCAACTTAGAGGGATCCGATATCAAGAACATATAGCTGACATAAAAAACAAAGCAGACAAACTTATGGCAAAACATTTTCACAGTATTCACAAACTTAGTGACCCCAGATTCCAAATAGTTCATAAATTAAACGATGGATGTCCTATGGAAATAAGAAGACAAACAGAAGATTTATGGACCCACCAGCTAGTATCATTAAACGATAAAATCGACGGCATGGATGGATTCGCGTCAAGCATGGACATCTCGATAATCTAAAACTTTTTTTCTAACCCTATTAAAAACGGTCAAAGAGAAAATTATAGAAGAAAGTTTAGACACAGAAAAATCAAAATTGTAAACAACGAGAATACACACCATGAACTCTGTTCTCAATCCCCCCCAGTAAGCCAGCCCTGTGATTCCGTGCATGACCTGGAAAATTCAAATTTGAATTCCCGCCTTATGGTATTTTGTATTTTTCGTATGTAAGGTTTTGTCCCCCCCCCCTTTTTCTGGAAGGCATTCTTAGGGGTGCTTATTTTTGTCCGTCAGGTTTTTGTCCCCCTTTTTGGAAGGCATTCTTAGGGGTGCTTATTTCTGTCCGTCAGGTTTTTGTCCCCCTTTTTGGAAGGCATTCTTAGGGGTGCTATAATTCTGTGTGTAAGGTTTTGTCCCCCTTTTCTGGAAGGCATTCTTAGGAGTATAATTCTGTCCGTAAGTAGAAAACATGCATACTGATACACCCTGGTCCTGTGGTCGGGCGCAGAGCGCCCGACCCTCTCCCTTGGAATGTGAGGGAGCTTAGAACATAAAGGGTGCCAACAAAAATCGACACAAGTGTATTTTGTTAAAAATTTTTACTCAATGCAAATGAACAAATGGTAAGATATAGTAAATATGAAAGACCAGTAGCAATAGTAACTATTTACAACTGTACTATTTCTCGATCACTACATTTCTGCGAATTTTGTCAATTCTTTTCTTGGTACCCTTGGCGAGGCGCTGTACAAGGTGTGTCTACAGAAATCTTCAAATTTTTTTGTTAACATGCTTCTGCCTTTCAAAATTTTATACGGAAATTAAACTAGACAAAATTCTGAACATTATAGCAAAAACCCGACATTATTTAGACAAGCTTTTATGGATTTTAGAGCTGATTTTGTAAAAGTCCGATTTTGAAAAATACCGATTTTGGAGAAAATCGGAATTCTTGGACTGGCATTTGGCTACCGATAACCCTAAAATCCACAAAACTTAGTTAAATCGTGTCAGGTATTCGCTATAATGTTCAGAATTTTGTCTACTTTAATCTGGTTATAAGATTGTTCAAGAAGAAGACCACTTTTATAAAAATTTTGACAATTTCTGCAGACACACCTGGTCAAAAATTTTTGATCTCGGCCAAAAATTAAAAACATCGAATTTTTGGCATTCCAGAGCAGTACCGGACAAATTCTCATGCTGGGATCCTGGACAAGGCTCTCGGCTGTATTACTGTTTTTACAGCTCCGCCGGAGCTCTAATTTTGGTATTTGAATTCGGTATTTGAATAATCAATGCTTAAATATATGGAAGTTTTTTCCGTAACATTATTGTATTTTTGACGATGTCTTATTTTGGATAGGATACTGATGGCTAATTTTGACATAATATCTTGAAATGACATATCCAAAGTTTTCCGTAGATTTTCTACATTCTTCTTTTGACAATTTTGAAATTGTGTATGAAGTTCGGTAAGAGAATTTGTGCTTTTATTGACTTTTACGTTTCCGAGTTGTGTTATATTTTTCTCCTTTCTTCTAATATGCTTTCTTTCGATTTTGCGAATAGGATTTGAAAAGTAATGTTTGAGATTACGTGGTATATTAGTAGCAATATCACTAGCGAATCCGTCAAAACCATCAATTTTGTCATTTAACCCAAAGGGGTATATTGTTACTAATTGGTGGATCCAGAAGTTTTCGGCTTGAAGCCTAGTAGCATCTGGACACTTATCATGCAGTTTTTGTAACGGGTGATAACTAATTATTGGCAGTAAATATATTGTATTCAAAAATTATATTTTTGGCATAATGTTCCGATGTGTCAGTTGTGTTAGTTGTAGCAAATTTTGTCTAGTTTCCGAAAATGTATAACATGTCTGTTCGATAACTGTTTAAAATTTAAGAAGTATGGCATCGAATGAAGACACCCTCAGAATCCGAGTGTACAAGGTTTGGACAGGTTTGTCTGCAGAAATCTTCAAATTTTTTTGTTAGCATGACTTCTGCCTTGAAAACTTTTATACGCAGATGAAACTAGACAAAATTCTGAACACTATAGCGAAAACCGGATATTATTTAGACAGTTTTTATGGATTTTAGAGCTGATTTTGTAAAAGTCCGATTTTGAAAAATGTCGATTTTGGAGAAAATCGGTATTCTTGGGCTGACATTTGACTGCAGATAACTCTAAAATCCACAAAACCCGGCTAAATAATGTCTGGTATCAATTTTATGAAAATTTTGATAATTTCTGCAGACACACCTGGTCAAAAATTTTTGATCTCGACCAAAAATTTAAAACCCGAATTTTTGGCATTCCAGGGGAGTATCGGATAAATACTCATGCTGGGATCCTGGACAAGGCTCTCGGCTGTATTACTGTTTTTACAGCTCCGCCGGAGCTCTAATTTTGGCGGAGTTCGCATTATGTCAAGTCGAGGTGTAAAATTTTCGGAATGGAACTTGTACACTCGGATTCTGAGGGTGTCTTCATTCGATGCCATACTTCTTAAATTTTAAACAGTTATCGAACAGACATGTTATACATTTTCGGAAACTAGACAAAATTTGCTACAACTAACACAACTGACACATCGGAACATTATGCCAAAAATATAATTTTTGAATACAATATATTTACTGCCAATAATTAGTTATCACCCGTTATGACTTTTATTCTCATGTCCTCTAAAGTATGGACATTATTGAAATGATTTACCAGAAAAGTATCAAGTGTTTTATGTCGTACTGAGTGAAGGTGTTGTGAGAATCTAGCTTTAAGTGTTTGTCGGGTTTCCCGACGTAACTAATATTACATTTTGGCAGAATATTTGGTATACGAGATTCTGACTGTTGCAGTTTATCTTTTCTGAATTGTTATGATTAACCGTTTCATGAACATACTTTCCATATCCTTTTATAAATCCATAATCGCAGTGTTTACATATTTGACATCCTTTCTTAAAGTCTTTATGAAAGTGGGATTCTTGTCTTGTGTCTTTGCATTTATTATATTTACAAATATAAGAATTTCCTGATCTGTGTACCGTAAGTTTATCGTGCATACTCCGTTTAAACTCTGAGGTCCAAAGATGCTGTAAAGTGTTGTTTTTGGTTTTGATTTTTTGGTTAGATTTGTTAAGCCGTTGATAACCATCTGTGGAAGCCGGCTTAGCTCTCTGACAGATGGCGTTCTTTTGCCCTGATTATCATAGACACCTCTATTGAAGATCTATCGTATGTCAGTTTATTGAAAATTTTTAAACGAGATTCCAAATTACCAAGAGACGGGCTTTGTTTCGTGCCACTCGTCTCTCAATAACAACACCACGCCGACACCGAGTGTCTTTGTGGGAGGGAATATCGCCGATCGAGGAATTCGACATAGCTTTATGGGAAAATGTTTTGATATAGATTAGCCTATGTCAGGAGGCCAGACCCGCATTACGGCGCATAGTTGAACGCAACTTAACAGTCGCCGCAGGTAACCAGACGGTCTGCCGCTACAATGCTCTAGAGCTAGACGCCCATGGTATAGTAGCTTTAACCTATAGAACTATACGATAAATAAATTTTGACGAATGAAGTTTTAACCTTAGTGATAAATTATATTGAAAAACACCTGACATTGTGTTAATTGTATTGTAGATAATTTATTGAAGAATATGACAAAATATTTTAATTTTATTGAACAGTAATAATGAACAATTGGCTTAATTTTATTGACTTAAACTTTTATTGAATAGTTTATTGAAAATTGGTAATAACGTATCTTTATTGAACAGCAGGAAATTTTTGTTAATGTTGTAAGACAAGATTCTTTATTTAAGTGTTGTATAAAAGATAAAATGAAGAGGTTAAACAACATAAATTTCAACATACAATTTTATTTATGGAGTAAGGTGCATATAAGAAGGTGCATACCAGGGCTGCAGCTGCTTATACAGAGGGGGTGTATAACCGGATAGTGAAAAACACGTCAAAATTTTTGCGTTTTCATGTGAGTTTGATTATTTCACTTGTGCAATCGGATAGAACTTTTTACTATCCGGTAAGGACATCAATATCAGATTTGACATTTTTCCACAAAAAACCGAGATTTTTGCTACTATCCGGTTTCAAAAAACACTTTTATAGCTTTTGACCGGATAGTGAAAACCGGATAGTAGCAAAAATCTCGGTTTTTTTGTGGAAAAATGTCAAATCTGATATTGATGTCCTTACCGGATAGTAAAAAGTTCTATCCGATTGCACAAGTGAAATAATCAAACTCACATGAAAACGCAAAAATTTTGACGTGTTTTTCACTATCCGGTTATACACCCCCCTGTGTAAGCAGCTGCAGCCCTGCTGCGTAGCCACTCAAACCCCCGGGGGATCCCCTCCACAATCCCCCGGGGGATTCCCCACGTGCGTGGCCCTAGTGTAAGATAGTGACGTCCGCACGTCCGCCCGTCCATTTCACGTTTTTGGGGGCCATTCTTAGGGGTGCTTATTTTTTAAATATACCTATTGTAGGGAAAGATATTACGGGGAATCCTAATTTGAGGTCTAAATTAACCTAAATATACCTAAATTTACCAAAAGTTGCATTCCTACCAGTGCTCATTTTCGTTATCCTCTATTTGACTAAGTCTGAGTTTGCGAGCCCCCGCAGGTGGCTCGCAAAATCCCAATTTTCTCTAAGCCAATCCTGTGGTCGGGCGCTTCCCCCTTAGAATGTGAGCGAAGTTAGAACATATAAGTATGCATGTAGACAACATAAATTTTCAGACTCCCGTAGGGAGTCCCAAAGTGCTAGTATAGTACAGTCAACCCTCTATAACGCGCGCGCCTCGGGACCGGGACCAGAGGCGCGCGTTATCGAGGGACGCGCGTTATGGAGGTTGGTCATTTCTGAAGGCAAAAGTGGCCTAAAAATGCCATTTTTTGTGTGTTTTATGCTGTTTTTGGCCTGTTTATATGTTTTTGTAATATAATTACTCTATTTTATCTTAATTTTACCTAGCTTTACCTAAGTTTACCTTATTTGGGCGAATTTTGATCATATTTCCGTTTGAATTCATAAATTTCGCGCCTGGCGCGAAATATCATATTCAAATTTCGAAATTTTATTGTTGCTGAAAAGTTAAACAACTTCGGAAAAATGGACAAATTTTGGATAAAAAGTTGAAAATTTCAAATTCGCGCCAAAAATTTCATCTATTTGATGCCAAAATTTTGAAAATTTCCCAAAACATTCAAATTTTTTAAATCCAAAAGACGGACCAAGGCAAATTTTTCGTGCGCCGCCTCGCGCGTGTTATCGAGAGTTTCGCGCGTGTTATGGAAGGAGGTTTAATGGGAAAATCGTCGGGACCGGCCACATACGCGCGCGTTATCGAGGGTTGACTGTATACTAGCACTTTGGGACACCGATGTCTTCGAAAAGCTATTCAAAAAGATTACACATTGTTTCGTTGGATGGCGTCATTAAATCGAATGTTTCATTTATGTATAGATTGTTCTTTAATGTTCTGAAGTTTCTCTATGCACTATGATGCACACACAATCTATACATAAATCCGAGTTGAAGTTCGAGATCGGCAATTCGAACATCCATGAAGGTTATTTCCTGTAGTTTCCGTGTCATTATGAGAGTAATACAATGTTCCTAATAAGCTTCTAGAATATTCTAGAAAGATAATCGAATTTTTATGATCAATTCGAGATCAGCATGATCGAAACCATAACGGCCAGGTTTCTCCTTCATCGCTCTCAAATACTGAAAAAACAATTGAAAATTTGCATTCAAGCAGTGCTGGTCCCAAGCGGATTTGTTTGTAAAAAAAAAATTTCGAATAATTTCAATCTCACAAGGGCGTTGAAGTTTTCGCAACCATGCGTATCAACGCCCGAGCCGGGGCGGCTACTGGCGATTCTATTCGGGCGACTATCACAGTGCCCCTTAGAGGGCTCGTTTACGTCAATTTTTAGAAAAACCCAAATTTGTTTTAAAATTTTGCCTGCGGCGCTTTTTTATCGCGTTTTTTCTCTTTTTTTTCAAAAAATGACGAAAAATGTGGAAAATGGTCTAAATTAAAAAGTGGAACAAAACCACGAAAAGTGGCCAAAAATAGGAAAAATGAACAAAAACACTAAGAATTTATCATATTGCAAAAAAAATAAAACAAAAACATGAAAAAATAACCAAAATCCCCAAAACCCCCATCGGACGTACATTCCATCGGACTACTCGCGTTTTAACTTACTATAAGCATATCTCAACTTTTTTTTCCCGGGTTTTTGATGCATATTTCCGATTTTATAAATTTTCGATTTTGTACAAAAAAGCGTTTTTTGAAAACACACTCATCATTCGGCTTGCGAAGCATTTTTGTTGGAATTTTCGCTGTGATCCACATAAATTTGACATTACTCTTTCTATCTCAACTTTTTAAAGATTTGTCTTATTTTCAACAATTCGGTTTTTTTTCTCTAAAAAATGGTTAGTTTTATTTGAAAGCTCGAAACAGCTAACTCTATCTCTGTCCCGTTTTTCCTCCAATAGAAGCCCCGGGGGCTTTATTTTTCAATGTCTCTCTAGAGGGGGTAATTCTATTTAAAATTTTTTTCGCGCCCGCCGATAGGGGGCGCGGGAAAAAATTTTTTTAAAATTTTTGCAAAATGGCTAATTTTTGCTTAATTTTCTTAGTTTTAAATATTCTATATATTTTCAATCTTTTATATGCATTTTTCGAACTGTTTGTTCATTTTTGGAAGGGTTTCTCTATGTTTGCATTTAAATTTGAATTTTCAGAACAAGTTTTGCGAGCATAAATTTTGCTCTATATAAAATGGGCTATATCAAAAATTAGTTTTTTGCAGTAACCTCAAAACACCATTTTTTGTACCACGGAACCAAAAATTTCCCAAAAAACCAAATATTTTAACAGGATATATGAAAGTTATAGTGAAAAACGCAAGAAAAATGCAGACAAAATAGTCAAAAATGAGTGTGTCAAGAAAAATACATTTTTTGGCGAAAAACTCAAAAATTGCAAAATTTCCGAAACATGTATCAAAATCTACACAAAAAGTTGAGATAGAGTGAGTAACATCAGATTTATAGTCAACATAGCGAAAACAGGTCAAAAATGGACACAAAACTCTCTGACTTTCATTTTTACGAACCAATCCCCTCCACAATCCCCTCTCTGCGTAGCAGGGCTGCAGCTGCTTACACAGAGGGGGTGTATAACCGGATAGTGAAAAACACGTCAAAATTTTTGCGTTTTCATGTGAGTTTGATTATTTCACTTGTGCAATCGGATAGAACTTTTTACTATCCGGTAAGGACATCAATATCAGATTTGACATTTTTCCACAAAAAACCGAGATTTTTGCTACTATCCGGTTTTCACTATCCGGTCAAAAGCAAAAAAAAACTTTTATAGCTTTTGACCGGATAGTGAAAACCGGATGCATACAAGAAAAAAACCGGTGCATACAAGAAGGAGATTTCCCATATTCTTGGCAATCTATTCTATATTTTAAATGATAAATTTTAAATTTCCTTTTGGTGAGCTGTCTTTATCAAAATCATGATGGCCGCCATTGTTTATTTCTCTTTTCTATGTGATCTATTTACAGACACACTCTTTGTATGAATAATGAACACTCATTCGTTTCTTTCTTTTTGTGAAGGAGTTAGCAAATCAATATCGTATGGATTTCCATACTGTGGGAAATGAAGGGTTAAACCATGTGGGGGGCCACATGAAACACGAAAAATTGAAAAATTTTTGTTCTCGCTTAAATTGTGTTTTTCGGATAGCATTCGACTAACTGAACAACTTTTTCTTCAGCGGTATGGTCGTCTGAGACGATTTGCCTGCGGGTTCGCGATTTTTCAGTTTTACTGCAGAAAACCCAGCAAAAACCGCGATTTTTGCGATTTTTGACCCCTCGGATTTTTAGGTTTCCGACATGATTTTGGGTGAACTTTTTTTGTTAGACAGCTACAAGTCTCCTGGTGAATATACAAAAGACCGCTCGTCACATTTGAACAAATTTCCTTTTTTAATCACCCTGTATTATACAATAAATCTTGAGTGCCCGTTTATGATGAAGACTTAAACAATGGATATAAAATAAAGAAAACTAGTAAATTTTTTGCCTTCGTATGTAATGCATTGTTGATGTAATATTTTATTTTCAGATAGATTAGTCAATAAAAATTTATTGAAGGAACATAATAGAAAACAAAATAGTGCTTAAAATGTAAAAACAATATAGAAAATGTCGAAAAAACTGAAAAATCGCTTTTGGGAAAGCCTCCTAGTTTTGACTCCATGGGTAAAATAAATGTAACTCAGCCTGACGTGTTAGCTAGCTAGTTTCTATATTCTCCAGTATATATTAACATTAATATACATTAACATAACATAAGTAGACATTCTAGAAAGCCTCTTTCCCTTTGTGGGCAGTAAGCAGAAACGTCGATTGCGTTCTACGTTTCTGCTTGCTGCCCACAAAGGGAAAGAGGCTTTCTAGAACAAAGACTCTTTTCAACCTATTTAGTGGTCAAAAATAGGTTAAAAGAGAGTGCCTTTTTGTGATAACTTTGAAGAGAGACAGTGGTTAAGCATACCAGGCAGTGTAACAACCTAAAAATCCGTAACCTAAAAATAAGCCCCGGGTATTTTATTTCAATACCCATTGGATTTTGACTGCGTAAATTGAAAACTGTTTAAAATTAAAAAATCTGTTTAAAATATTTTGTTCTGAAAAGTGCTTACTCTTTGAGATAAATTTTAATAATGTCAACAACTATCTTTATTGCAAATCGTATATATTTCACAATATTTCCCTTTTTTGGATAAATATAAAATATTTTCAATCATTTTTATGTTTTATCGTCGACCGGCAACGGCAACCCCCGATCGCTTGTGTGCTTTGTCACGTTTGTGTGAGTGTTGTACATTATCTTGTACATTAAGCTTGCAACAACCATTCAGTGCCTGTAAAAGCACCTGCATAACTGGAGGATCTTCTTCAACAATTTCCAATGGAAGGCAATGTGCAGCTGTATCTAAGTGTCGACAGCTATTTTTATCATTTATGTCGCATCCTAAAAGATAATTATATAAAGTTAAACAATTAAAAGTAAGGTTAAAAATAAGAGTTTGTTAATTGAGTTTACTATTAGAAAATTTATAAATAATTATGTAATTAGAAATTAATAAATTTTAAATGCAAAAACATTTTGGTCTATGACCGTTCATGGCTCTTTATGACTCAGGCGTCAAGGCGAATGACTCAGTAAAATCGCCTGGTTGACCCAAATAATATGTCAACTGTGAGTACTCGGCGAGACGCGCAATATATTTAAATTAACAAAGGATTTCTAGCACAATTATCAAAATAATGCTCACAAATTAATTAACACAAAATTATACATCCTAACAAGGCTTGGCATGCACATAAACAATATTAGCCTCAAAATTAAGTTACGCCGAATTATGCTACGCCGGCTAATTTACAAAGCTTAAATAAAAGTACCTACTAGTGGTAACAGAGGCGTGGGGTGGTAATTACGTTTATTATACGGACTCGGGCATCTATATTCCGCCGCGATTGGTGGAACAATAAAGTTGATTACGATCACGGCACACAATGCAAGGCAAGTAGTATTCATATTTCTAGACGAAAGCTGTAATGAATAATATTATTTTCAGATATGTTATTCTGTTGCGGTAACCGCTTTTCGTATATACAGAAATTTAGGATTGTTTCGCACATTTTAAAAATTTGTTTGTTTTTATTTAACAATAACACCAATCAACTTTGATCAAATTGTTCAATTTTGAACCAACTTTTCCACTAAAACAACTTTTTAGATAATATGTTGGGAGCACGTCAACTGCCGTCAAAGGCAGTCAAAAATCGTTAAAGGCACGCAGTCAATAACTGATACTTGTTCAACCATGCTCAGAGTTTCCGATCGATAACGTTTGTCGCAAAATTTTCCTTCATTTTTTAGATTGCCTATGCCTTGACAGCAAATGCCGTCATCAATTTGCCGTCGTCTAGACAGTCGAAAGTCATTTCAAAACAACGCCAATATACCGATCAAATTCAATCAAAAAAGTTTTCGTATGTCTAGACGATGGCAAGTCTAGTCTAGAGTAGACTAGACTGACAAACTAAGGTCAAAAAATTGTAGGTAATTTTCGTGACAAAGAGTATCGATTGAGAACTATGAATATGATTGAACAATCATATTGAACAAGCATATCATTGTACAAGCATCTAGCGTAAACTATAAAATTATCGGGGTACCTCCGAGGCACCAAGTTTTTCAAAAAATTTTTCGAAGGAAGCTAATCCAAAAAGAATAATTATATATCCATCTTTATCAAATGAATAAGATTTCGTACATATGAAATCAAAAGTACAACAAATTTCTCAAAAATAAAGAAGTAAAATATGATAGGACATAATAATGGAAACCAAAGCAACCAAACAATGTTATATAGGCACAAATTTCGATGTAAAGCAGTCATGTCACCTAACTAACGAAATATAGCGAAGTGGGGCCGCTTCGCGGCCCTCACTTCGCTAGGAAGCGGTTAGCGTGCACAGCGGTCAGATTGGGTTGTTCGGGAGTAAGGGTTGTTCGGGAGTAACGGTTGTTCGGGGGTATATGTTCTAAGTTCCCTCACATTCCTGTGGTCGGGCGCCCCGCGCCCGACCACAGGACTGGCTCGCCACCTGCGGTGGCTCGTAATGTTTGGGGCAGGATTGGGTTATACCTTTTTGTGCTCTAAGTTCCCTCACATTCCAAGGGGAGGGTCGGGCGGTCCGCGCCCGACCACAGGACACCAGGGTGTATCAGTATGCCCTCGGCAACAAAAAGATAAGATAACAGATAAAAATCATCAAATCTGCTAGTAAGAAGTTTAATACAGTTCGATTCCGTATGCGAATCAAAGGAGTTAACTCATAGCGAACATTGTTTCTTTTGAGATAAAATGTCGATGTAAATTAGAACATTTTTCTACTACAATTTCTTTAAATGAATACAGTAATTTGCGAAATATCAAGTCCACTAACGATGGTCGGGAGCGTGCCAACACTGGGGACGCTCTAACCGGGGACGCCCAATACTAACGGCGGTCGATATGAATAATATCCATAGAAAACCTGCTTTTCAGGCAGCTCCAAATAGGGTGACCAAGAACAAAATTACAAGTGCTAGAATTAATGAGGAGCAATGTTGAATAGTTTGGAGACATACAGATAGATGCCATTGTTGTTGCCAAATGAACAAGTGCGAACAGTTATATAGGACTCGCTGGCCAAATTTCTGATGCAATGTAGATGTCTAGACCAATCGATGATGTTTTGACAAATATTGTTCTTTTTACCTGTTTGTGAACTCTTGATTTGTCCTCTATCTACTTTGAACTATGTAAACATGGCAAGTCTTGGAAGTCAATTCTATACTAGCTCACAACTCGTCAGAGTTTTCCAACGTCAGAGTAATTGCCACAACTGTCAACATTGGATGTGTCTTCCCAAAATTCGATGTGAATTCGAGGAAGAGAAGGAAATATTGTTTTTACTTGTTTGTGCATTCTTATTTGGCCTCTCTCTACTTTGAAACATGCAAACATAACAAGTCTTCCCTTTCTCGCTTTCAACATCAGTTTATTCGTGCAAGTATCATGGGACCATTTGTGCACTTTGATTTGGCCTCTCTCTACTTTGAATTATGCAAACATAACAAGTCTTCCCTTTCTCGCTTTCAACATCAGTTTATTCGTGCGAGTATCATGGGACCATTTGTGCACTTTGATTTGGCCTCTGTCACCTTTGAATCATGTAAACATAACAAGTCTGGCCATTCTCGCTTTCAACATCAGTTCATTCCTCCGAGTATCATAGGACCATTCATGCACTTTGATTTGGCCTCTGTCAACTTTGAATCATGTAAACATGAAAAGTCTGGCCATTCTCGCTTTCAACATCAGTTCATTCCTCCGAGTATCATGGGACCATTAGTGCACTTTGATTTGGCCTCTGTCTATTTTGAATCAAGTAAACATAACAAGTCTTGTCATTCTCGCTTTCAACATCAGTCTATTTGTCCGAGTATCATGGGACCATTAGTGCACTTTGATTTGGCCTCTGTCTATTTTGAATCAAGTAAACATAACAAGTCTTGTCATTCTCGCTTTCAACATCAGTTTATTCGTGCGAGTATCATGGGACTCGTTCTTGCTTATGACGCTGGATGCCATTACAAACAGACGAGTAGTAGTGTCTTGATTGACCGACGCTGTTACCTGTTTGTGCACTTTTGTTTTGTCCTCTATCTATTTTGAACTAAGTAACACTAGCGGTAGGAACTCCCCGAATAACAGCGTCCCCCAGTAACGGCGATTTCTTCCGGTCACGGATTTACTTCAAAAGAATTGTAATGTTTAGACCCCCGATTAACGTATTTTGAAGTAGTAATCACTAGCGGCAGTGAAAAATGGGAATTTAGCTATTTATGGTGTTATTATGTTACTTTTTCGTTATTTATTCCATTTTATGTCTTGAGAGGTTAATTGGGCCATATTTAAACCAATTACATCCCCCCAGTAAGCTATCCCGGTCTCTCCGTGCGTAACATGGATTTGAATTCCCGCCTTTTGGCATTCTGTATTAATAGTCTGTAACCTTTTTGTCACTGAAATTTTTGACTGCATTCTTAGGGGTGTTAAGTAGTCTGTAACCTTTTTGTCACTGAAATTTTTAGGGGTGCTTAAATAGTCTGTAACCTTTTTGTCACTGGAAAAGACTACACATTATGTTAGAGTGCCAGAGAAATAGTCTGTAACCTTTTTGTCACTGGAATTATATTTTTGTTCGTAAGTAGAAAATTGCATACTGATACACCCTGGAGTCCTGTGGTCGGGCGCGGAGCGCCCGACCTTCCCCCTTGGAATGTGAGGGAACTTAGAACATATACTCCCGAACAACCCTTACTCCAGAACAACAGCTGCTTGAGGGCCGAAGGCCCGAAATAGTCTCATGCTGCTCTACTCCCGAACAACCCTTACTCCCGAACAACCCAATCTGACCGCTGATGGCGGTGCGCGAAGCGCCGCTTTGCACGCTAACCGCTTCCTAGCGAAGTGAGGGCCGCGAAGCGGCCCTCACTTCGCTATTTCTATTATGAAGTATAACAATAGTTGGGCTATAAGCGTATCGTAGTAAACTGCCATTTTACTACGATACACTTATAGTCCTACTATTGCTAGCCTAAATGCACACCGGGCCATAACTTTGACGGGAATCAAGTATAAGCTTTAGCTTTAGGCTTAGAATGATCCTTAAGCTCTAGGCTCAAGCTTAGATATGCTGGCAGTTTACTACGATACACTTATAGTCCTACTATTGCTATACTTCATAACAGAAATGTAATTGGTTTAAATATGACCCAATTAAGGCAGAGTACTTTAGTTTCACTTCAAATTTTTAGTAATTATTTTTATGTCAAAGTTTATATTTATTGATAAATCATCCTTCAAATTTGAATAGGCACCTAAAGTGATAAAAGCTTTCAATTTTAACTAAAATATTTTATTTTAGATGTCACAATTCGCAAAAAGAAATACAAATAACTAGCCTGACCGGGCCGGCCTCCGCCGGCCCTCCAGGCTAGAGATGAGTTAAATGAGTGTAGGAATATGTCATAAAAAACTTTTTATATTTTTCTTTAGATGTTACTCAATGTGAAAAGAAAATTCTTTCATGATGCAACGGATTAATGGAAAATTGAGTTTAAAAATGAAATCTAATAAGTAGAAATTTTATAAAATTCAGGTATATCAATTAAATACATAATGTTTTTGAACGTAAAACTGATAAGAAATTACATTTGTTTGAACCATTAACAAATAGAGGAATGTATGCAATGGAATAAGTTAACATAATAAACGTCTAGTTTCGAGAAAATAAATAGAATAACAATTATTTTCAGAAGAATTTTCAAAAGTTGAATCTTTAGCCTCAATAGTTGATCTATACCAAATTTGAGTTTTAGCTTTTCATAAAAAAGCGTTTGTCATACTTTTTTGGAAAAAAAGTTTTTTTTACCAAAAATAATGGAAATTTTGAAATTTTTTTCAAAAGTTAGATCTATAGGTGAAATTCTACATCTATACTAAATTCTCGGTTTGATAAGGTTTTATCAAGAAAAAGTTATATTTTGTTTTGTATTTTGGGAGCTTCTAGAAAATTCTAGAAGCAGAATTTCGAAAAACGGACTTCAACTCATTCTTCCTGAAAGTGTAAACTGTGT